>PVJI01003400.1:0-124775 GCA_004026765.1 Micronycteris hirsuta
AGGAGAAGCCACAAGTTTCCCAAATCCACGGTGGTGCCCCAGTGTGGGGTCCCCAGATTCCTGGGCCCAGAAGCACCCAAACTCCCCTTCTATCTGAGGCCCAGCCGATGGACTCTTTTGGGGGTTATCTCCTGTGTCTATTTCTGCGACAAACCTTCTATCAACTCTGGGCATCCTTGCTGGATAGCCTCCCCCTATGCCCCAACCCTGAGCGGGGCAGGCCCTCCTGCAAGCTCCTGCTGCCCCAGACCTGCCCACAGCAGCACCCAATTCAGCCTGGGAGGTGATGCATTTCTTCTGGAAAGTTCTATCCTCTTTCTCCTGTTTGTATCCCAGAGACCTAATCCAGTGTTTGGAACAAAGTAGACATGTGGTCAATATTTATTAAATGTCTAACTGAACGACAAACTGAAAATCAATGGTACAGAGAAACTAAAAGTGGAGGGATGGGCAAAACCTAGCAAATAATACTAGCAAAAAGGTTTCAGAAAGGCAAGGGTGGCAGCAACGACTTCAGATGAAATAGAGCTCCAAGGGGGAAGACAGTGATTAAACAGAACAAAGGGGGACCTTTAAACAGATAAAAGGTACAATCACAGCATTATAAATAGCCCTGTGCTGACCCTGTATCAGATAACATTCAACACCCACTTCTAATTAAAAGGGGGAGAAGACCTCTTTGGGAGCTGGGAATGCAAGTCCGCTTCATCAGCATGATAAATACAACCCGGCTCAGAGCTGCAGCTACCGACAGATTTAATGGTGAACGCGGAAGACGCTCTCCTTCGAAGGGGTGGGGGGGGGGGGCAGCACAGTGTCCCTGGTGGTGTCAGGGGAATCGCTTGTAAATCTTTCAGACTTAATCAGTGTTTGATAAAGTGGATGGAATGGATTAAGTATAAAATAGGCAAAAAGCAAGAGCTTTACTGAGCCCAGCAATAACCAGTTAGAATACCTAAATGGGAAAAACTCACTTTCTTAATTGCATTAGCAAACCCAAGATACTTAAGAAAAACATTACAAGAAATGGGTAAGATCCCTTTTTAGTCAACATGATGAAAATTGGAAAAATCTTCTTGAGCTATGCGAAATAAAAGATAAGCTACTGTATGAACATCATTTTTTAGAAGAAAAATCTTAAGTTTGAGACAATGTCAATTCCCTTTAAATAAGTGTATACACTTAATATTTCCTCAATTCGTCCTTTAAAAAGCAAACTGCATAAAAATGATCAGGAATGCAAGAAAAGGTTACACTTCTTCCTTATATAAAGAGCTTTCAAAGATCAAAGACAGGGCTTTCCCCCATTAGTAGAATAAAAGGCAGAAGATATGAACCATTCACAGAGGAAGCAGTTGAACTTGACTAGAACTCAAAGAAATTAACAAATCAAGTCTCTGCTTTTTTCTGCCAATCACACTGTCCAAGATGAAAAGACGGAAGGCTGGAGAGGCGGCAAATACCTGTCTTTTCCCTCCATGGCCGCTGGTAACTTAATGCGCTACAGTCTTTCTCAAAAGGAATTTGACAATAGATAGCAAGAATGTAAAACGACAAAGAAATTCCATTCCCAGGCAGTGTGTTCTAGAGAAATAAATGTGTGGGAGAAGAATTATTCACAAAGACATTTATTCATGTGAGAGATTAATATCCAAGCCATGTTTTGAATTCTACTTGAGCTATGAGAAAATTCTCCTGAAATACTGTTCATTGAAGAAGCTATTTCAAAAGTTTGCTTCCAATTTATATAGGCATGTAGAACATAGACAGGTATATGGAACATATAGGGATATATTGACATATAGAATATACATAGATCTATAGAATCCCCAAATATTACCAGTGATTATCTGTAGTGGGATTGTGGGCAATGATTATTTTTGTTATATGTTATTTTTTCACTTTTCTAAATTTTTACAATGTATAGAAATGACTTCAATAATAAGAAAATGCCCCCGTGTTATTTTAAAAAGACAAACAAAACTATCAGTACCAATAACATTAACATATAACATTATATTCGTTTCAGGTGTACAAAGCAATGATTTGCTATTTCAGCATGGTGACTATAGTGAATGATACTGTACGTACATTTGAAAATTGCTAAGTTCTCATCACGAGAAAAAAATCAAACTCTGTCCTATATTTTTGAATCATTTCATTGGTTGCTCTGAACAAGAGTGAGCTCTGTGGGCCACGTCTTAAAGACTGGGAGCGTTTTATTTTTTTTTATTTTAAAGAGAGGGAGAGAAACAGCAATGTATGGTTGTCTCTCACAGGGCCCTCACTGGGGACCTGGCCTGCAACCCAGGCATGTGCCCCGACTGGGAATCGAACTGGGGCCCTTTGATTCCCAGCCCGCGCTCAATCCACTGAGCTACACCAGGCAGGGAGACTGGGAGAGTTTTAGTTTCTTATATGGAAAGCGTCATTGTAATGGATTTGCCTTCTCCTTCCCAGTTTGACCCGAAGAACTGGGTCCAATAAAACAGGAAGTGAGGAGGAGGCCCGAGCATCAAAAATCAGGAGCTTTTTTCAACCCAGCGTGGAAGGCAACAGCAGCCCCGTCCGTGCAGCGCCGGCATTCTCAAGTTCCGCAGAAGAATTCACGACGGTAGCTGTTGGCGGTGATTTATGGAAGCTCCCCCAGACCATTTTCAGCCCCACCAACAAAAAGTTAGTCTTCCTGCCTACACACGCTGCTGATGGGTTCCTCCATTTCAACGTGGCCACAAGCAAAACCACACTAAATGTGAGTAATGGCCTCAGCTAGAGGGACAGAGCCCATAATTTATAAGAAGCTACTATGGAATTTGGGATTGAGGTCAAACCAATGGCCTGTCAAGTGTGATGTTATGCCTGGTACTTCCCAGGGGCCATAGTACTCTGGAATTCAGCCAGGCAGTTCTGTGACCTTCCCTACAAAGGACAAAGGACAGAATTCTCTTCCTAAGCCAGAAGGGATTAGTGGCATGGTGTCAACTCTTATTACCTAGTTAAAAATTAATTGTCGACATGTCTATCTGCTGCGTCTACTTGCCTTAACCATCTTCACTGTACATTACCGTTCACGGATCTTCATTGTACAGACTATGAACGTGGCCAGCTCCTCTCGGAATACCACACGGAGGAAAAGAAGGAGGCGTCCCGACAGCTCCCCATGCGGGAAGCCGGCGGTGCTGGGGCAGTCAGCGACAGCTCTGGATTGTCATCATGGACGTTCATTTTTCATTCTCAATTTCTTTTCCTGGAATCGATAGTGGTCACCAGGATTTCAGCCACCAAGCCACGGCGAGTGGGGACTGAGAGTCCCACAGCTCATATTGTGCTCAAAATAATTTCCTCTCTGACCTGCCCAGTGGGTCTCAGCTGAGAACAAGGAAAGTTCTCAAAGTTTCATCCGTAAAATGGAGTCAGACATATCCGAAAGGCAGAGAAACCTTCATCTCTTTGAAGTGATTTTCCATTTATGTTCACTTGAGTTTGACATTCCTGGAAGAGTCACGTCATGGACAGTGACGAGTCAGGGTGGCTGGGGATAGCTGCTGAAGGCATATCTGGGTTCAGTCAAAGGAGATGGGTAGAAATCTCAGAGCAACTTTAAGATGGTAGAGAGTGAAATGTGAGAATTCGTGTCTCCTCACAGATAAAAGGGAGATGTCATGTAATAAGCTCAACGTTGCTTATTTTGTGGGCGATGCTGGCTTTCCAGGTAGACTTGACCTCTCCTAGTTTCCCCTCTCCTTTCTTGCAGCCAGTGTCCGCAAGTTCTTTTGTACAACATGCGGGAGACTGATCGCCAGATGAGCTCAATTTGTCGTCGCTTCCGGACCTGAACCATTTGCTGTATAACCTTGTATCACCTCCTCATTGTGTGAGGGGGTGGGGGAGGGAGGTGTAATTCCCTCCCATCTCTGGACTTCGATCTCAGGCATGTGATTTGTTTTGGCCACAGGAATGACAGCCAATGCGAGACAAGCAGAAGCTTGACAATTCGCTTTGGCATTTTCAATCGCTCTCTGGCGGTTGCTGCGGAACTGCGCCTGGGTGAGCCTGCTGGAGGATGAGATGCATGGAGTGGAGCGGAGGCAACCAGCTGAGGCCCCGGACACGTGACAGAGCCAAGCCGAGGAGCAGCTGACCGTGGACATGTGAATGAGCCCTGCTGAGCCCAGCCTCGGATCAGCAGAATCAGGCAGCCAGCCCACAGGCCCGGGAGCCAAAGCAAATGTTTACTGTAGGCCACGGAGGTTTGCAGCTTGTTTGTGATGTGGCGTTATTGGGACAAGAGATAAGTCACTTTTCCCTGGCATTTGATTCAGGGAAGAAGCACACGCATGGACTATCTTTTGCAGACAACTCGTCCTCTGTTCCTTCTGTGACAGGTTGGCATTTAACGCCTGAGAGTGTTCCCTGTGCTGTGAGCCCTGAACCGTGGGTGGTGGGCACCCTGCTGAGGGTTTTGCTCCTCTCTGAAGCCCAAGTGAGAGGTACTCTCTGGCTTGCGAGCAGTGGGAGTACCCGCCCTCTGTCTTCATCTGAATACCCGTGGCTTTAACATTCCTATCTTAATATCACTCTCCCTTGCTGGAAAATGGCCTGGAGTCTGGATGGATTTTATTGTTGGCAGAGAGATCAGGCTCGAGAGCCTGAAGTATGAACTTGGGTGGAAGCAAACTCAGAACAGCTATAGCTAAAGCGCACGGTGTGCTTCGGCAGGCAGGCAGGAAAGCCCACGGAATTCTGCGCATTCATTGAAGCCTCAGGGTAACTCTGGAATAGAACGACTATTACCCCCATTTTACAGATGGCGAAACTAAGTTACAGGTAGGTTATGTAACTTGTCAAGGGCACTGGTCCAGCCTGTAAGTCCTATAAATCCAGGCAGTTGGATGCTGGGGCCCATGACCTTGACCACAAAATTGTAATAGCTTGACTGACTTGGAATGCATGGGAACTCCATGCTTAGAGCACAGGAACCCCACCTTCTGCCCACGCAGCAGGCCACGGAGGGTCTCACCACGTAACCCCAACGAGAGAGTGCTCCCCTGAATCTTTTCCACCAGAACTAACAGCAACTCCGTGAAGACTCCCCAACCAGTCTTGCCCCGAGGACCCTCCCCAACTCCTTCCCCTTCTAATGATGATATGGACCTACAATTGTTGAAGACTCAGGGTGAAACGAGCCCTCCGGGGGTTTACATGTAATGTTTCCATTTAATAGATACAATCTCTTAGAGGGTATCATTATGATGTCCATTTTACAGATGAGCAAACAGAGTCCAGAAGAAGTAAGTACGTGATCAGCTCACAAGAGGCAGAGCAGCAACCAGTGTTTAATACTTCAAAGCACCCACCTTCTTACCCATGAGCTCTCTCTGCTGCCTCCCTAGAGGGCTCTCAGATTTTAGTTTTGTTCTGAGTATCTGCGAGAAGTATAACTGCATTTCTACACCTGAATCTACCTTGGGCCTTGGTTCTCCTGCTGTGGTAGAAATTTCATCTCGGTCTGGAGTTCTGTGCTTTTTCTTTCAGGTGGGACAGGGAGCAGGGTGAAGTGCTGAGAATCTGTCCCTTGGTGGCTGTCCCCAGCCCAGGAGGTAGCCCACTTCCTGTGTGGTCTTTGGCATCCGCCCCTGCAGCTCACTGCTGCACCTCCTTCCAGCCGTCAGGCATTGCGCCCTGCTGCTGCCTCTCGGTGCCACCTTTATCAGCACTCAGGGAAGTCGTACACTATTCCTGGCCACTTGGGGCCGGGGAAAGCCATGAGGTGTCTTGAGCACATTGCATCACTGGGCCTGCCTCGCTCTTGACTGATCTGCAGACTTTCAGTGTTCCCACTTGGGGCCTGGAGTTCCAGAACATTCCGCAGGGAGGCAGGGCCCCTTCACAGGCATCCCCCCAGCACCTCTCTCCTTACTTGCAAGCATAGTCCTTACTCAATGTTCTCTCTCACCATAGTTTCTAGTTGCCCTATGCATACATTTCTCATTTTCCCAAGTGGGTTGGAGTTTTCTTTCCCTGAGACTAATGAAGAACCACAATAGAAGCTCAGTAAGTTATTAATTTCCAAAGATGAAGTGACCTGCTGTGTGAGGCCCCAAGTAAATGAATGTGCTGTCCTACTCCTTGCTATCTGAGAACTTGGGGTCAAAAATGCATCTTTTAGGAGTCAAATGTGATTGCTACCACTGATTTCGGAGGCTCCGTGGATAGAACTTGGAACGTGCCTTCTTCCTTAATTATACTAAGCACTCTCATTTCTTAGAATTTTCTAGAAAATTAGCACTATCACCGAACCATTGTATAGTAATAGAGACAGCCATGACAGCAACAAAAGCCTTAACGACAAGAGCTGACCTCATCGCCAGGTGCTTGAAGAGCCTTTTCACTCACTAACTCATTTCACCTTCATAAAATCTTTCGGAGGAGGAACTTTTACCATCCCGCTAGACTGAAGCTGGAACTAAGTGGGCAGGTAAACTGCCTCACATGACATGGCACGGAAGAGGCAGAGGTGGGATTTGAACTTAGGTGGTTGAGCACAGCAGCCCTCCCTCTTAAACGCCGGACACTGACGCACTCATTACATACTTACTCAAGTAGGTTAAAGCTGTGTTTGGGGAATAAAATGTAGCGAATACATACACAATGGAAAGACAATCGACCAAGTGTACATTCATTTATCCTAGAATATCCTAGAATATTCTGACAACGCAAAAGCCTTCTGGAGCTCCCACGATCCCTTGCACACCTGTGCAACCCCCGTGCACACCTGTGCAACCCCCGTACACAGTGCGGCTTACATGACCGCGGTCAGGACGTCACCTGCCATTGTGTTCCCGGGGGCCTGTTTCCCTTGCTGGCGTGTGTCTGAGCGGGGTCGGGGGAGGGTGGCAGCACAGGCCGGGGGTCGGTGTGTGTGTGTTGGGGGCTGCAGCGCCTGTCCTACCTGTAGACGGTCTCCTTCCACACTACAGGTGAATGGCTCAGTCGGCTGCCCTTGTTCCAGGGTGGATACCTGCCTGTGAGCCCAGAGGAGGAAAGGTGACACCTGAAGGTCGTCTCACTTTGATTTGCCTGTCCCCATCCCCGTGTGACTCCTCAGCACTGGTCACTCAGGTGCCCAGAGGCTAAAGGTATTTTTATCTCGTCTTCTTGTCTGGTGCCTGCAACAGTGACTCGGCTTCAGCAAATGCTCGTTGGCGTGCGGTGGCTGTCAGAGCTGCCAGCCTTCCCCGGGGACACCTGGGAAGCAGCCTGCGCATCCTGAAGCCCCAGTGAGCAGATGGTGCAGAGCGTTTGGGTCCGGATCCAGTGAGCTATTGCATCATTCCTCAGCGTGGGCTCTGCTTCGCCTCGGGTCCCGCCTGGCCAGACATCACTGCTTTCGGTGGCACGGACCAGACATCAGGCCCCAAGCATGTGTGCGTGCACCCAGCCAGCCATCCATTCAGCCGCGCCTCCTCTGCCCCACGTCCTCTCCGGGAATTTGGGAAGCCAAGCTGGAGATGGTCACTCCTCTGCCCTCAAGGAGCTCCCTGTCTGCGTGGTGGGGGAGGGGAAGCCCCTGAACTGGCAGGAGGTATAAAAAATGCAGCGGGGGCACTGATAAAAATACAGGCAGGGGGTCTGACTCTGCCTGGGATTGTCTGGGAAGGAATCCTGAGGACCAAATCGTCTAGGAAAGGAATGCAGATGGGAAGGGAACTCCAGGCAGAGGGAACAGCATCGGCAAAGTCTGGAGATGAGGACCGAGTGGCTCAGAGAGCAGACCATGAGTAGGAAGTCAGTCATGCCCGCAGGCTGCAGCAGGGCGGGGCTGGGGCCACTGAGGGTCTCACGCGCTCCATTAAGCAGGCAGGACCGGCTCAGGGGAGGCATCGGGAGTCTTACTCACTGGGCGTCATCGCCGCACTTGCGTTTAGAGGTCACTCTGCAGGAGACACCTCTGGGGCCCCGCGTCACACCGCTCAGTCTGCTTCTGATTTCAGCCGCAGCAGTTTCACAGACGCTCAGGTTGTCCTTTCCACTCTCTGTCCCAGGGCCTCTGCCCCCACCACAGGGGCCTGTGTCCATCCTTCAGGGGCATGATGGCTGGCGGCATCGGGATGCCTCCCGGGGGGCCCAGTGACATCAATCCCTGTCGGTGATCACAGTGACCTTGATACTACACCCCTACACTGACAGCTTCTCCTTCTCCCCCGAGTCTTTCCCTGCTTCCTCACCCCTGTTTTCCAGGATCTCCTCCCAACGGTTCTGTATCCAAGCCACTCCTTCAGGCTCTGCTTTCCAGAGAACCACCATTGGGACCCATTCTGAGCACGGTTGAGCCTGGGTGTGGCTGGGACCGGGTGGCCGGGGTACCAACATGTGAGACATCACGGTGGCCTGAGCTGGGGCAGTGGCTGCGGAGCACACGGTAGGGATGGAATTACAGTGACACCCGGGAAGTGCAATGAGGAGGATGGGCTGGCAGAGCAGAGGAAGGTGGGTGAGGAAGAGTTTGTAGCTTGGGAAGGAAGAGTAAGAAGAAAGTAAAATGGTAAGGAAGAGAATGGTCGTTTTCGTTTTAGACATGCTGGGTTTGAGGCATACGTAGAACAGGTTGTCCTGTGGATTGAAAAATAGTGACCTTTTTGATTTTTCATTCATCCCACTGGTCGCTGAGTGCCTGAGTTTCTTCCCTTCCTCCCTCCCTCCCTCCCCTCCCTTTCCCTCTTCCTTCCTTTTTTCCATAGCTTCTTCCTTTCTCTCTGTATTGGTAAGGACCTTGCGTGCACAAAGAAATGTTCCCAACACTGGGCACTGCCTGGTCCCTAATTCTCTAGAAAACAGAGCTGGAGGCAAAGATGAAAAATCTTATGTTTCATTTGGGAGGTGCAAGCCCAAGGCAAAGGAGGCTGGAATGTGAGCGGTGTCATCGCGCCGACTTTCGGTGGAGACAGGCTAGTTGCTCGGCAGTTGCCTCCGCTTGGCACGCAGGCCGGCTGCTCAGGGTGGCTTGCAAGAAGAAACCACGCCTCCGAGTACTTCCTGGGAGCAAGGACTCTCCCAGCCTGCCCCATTTATTTTCCCGTTTCCCATTGGTTGCAGTTTGCTCCATGGAGAGTTAGCTCCACCAGGCACCCAGACCTTCTGGGAACTGCCCCTTTGATGGTGTCTCAGGAACCAGCCCCTATGCTCTGCACCGTGGTGCTTCCTTCCCATGTGAAGTGGCAGAAACTCTGGACTTGTGACTGGCGGGTCTGCGGCAGGAGGCAGAGCCTGGTGGTCTCCAGGGGCGGAGTCAGGCCCGGGCGGGGCAGGGGGAGGGACTGCGGGAGTCCCGGGAAATGCAAAGACTGGCGTCCAATGCAGGGAGGGCAGAAACAAGACAAGACTTTGCCCAGATGAAAAGTAAATTTAAGGAGGACAAAGGATCACCTGGCGGGGTGACGTATCTTACTTAGGCCTTTCCGGGTTGGTGATATTTTCGTTGAGACACAAATGATGAAAGGAGATGGCTAGACACAGGGAGAGCATTCTAGGCAGAGGCAACAGGAGGTGCGGAGGCTTTGAGGTGGGAACAGGTTTGGTACAGCTGAGGAACAGAAAGCACGCTACCGCAGCCAGAGAAAAGGGAACGAGGGAGAGCGCTGGAGGCAGCAGGTGGGAACCGGGTTCCGAGGGGTGTGGCAAAGAACTCGGAACCCCGTCGCCAGCATGGTCATCATCCAGCCACACATTTCTGCAAGCCTGCCGTCCAAACGGGGACTGGCGGGGTGTTAGGTAGGAATTAGGTTTGACCCTGGGTGGGAACTGCAGCATCTGAGAATCCAGTCATTGCCTTGAAGCACCTTTAAGCAAGTGGAACCACGATGTCTGACCTGCACTGATGTATTAACAGTTGCAATTAAATGGGAACTTATCATCGGTAATTATAATTCTATCAAGGAATGTAATTGCTGGTGCAAGTTTGAGAAGCTCTCGGCTGGACACTGCTCATCCCTTCCCTGTTGCCTGCTCTCCGACTGGCGTTCCATGATGCCACCGGGCCCTGGGTGGGGAACACATTTAATCTAATAAAGGTCGCCTTCACATCTCTCCCACTCGGTGACCTGCCATTTACTGAATCATCCATTATTTCCCAAAGAACAAAGACGAGCTTCACTAAGCAAAGGGATGATAAAGTTCACTTGAAAATTGGGGAAGAAATTGCAAAACTATGCGAGGCCAAGGGCACAATCATGCACGGAAATCAATAGCTGTCAGCCAACGAGGAGGGAGGAGGATGAATAAACACAGTATATAATGCTGAGAAATGACTCGGTGCCAAGCAGCCAACCGAGGAGAAGCCCAGGAGCGTGGTTAGGAGGCCAGCACCGGAATCCAGCGGGACTAAGTGTGAATCTCTGCCCCGCCAATTGGGCAAGACCCATATCCTGCGGGAGCCTCAGATGACCCGTCTGCAGGATGGGAAGAGTGACCCTCCTCCCTGCATCCTGGGGGGCTGCAAGCACCACACGAGAGAGTGACTGTGAAGCCCTCCTTGTGTGAGAACATTCCATGCATCCTCGTGGGTCCTCCTCCTCCCCTCTCTTGGTCATTCAAGGGTCATCAAAATAACACAAAAGATAGGATGGCAGGGAGGAACCTTCCGAAGCCTATTTTCTCAGGCTGTCTGAGAAGAGAGGAATCATAATTTTTAAAAACCCCCCACAAAATTATTTAGTGTAAAAAGATGTGCATCGGGCTTTTCGTTGCCTCACATCTTCGACAGTGAGAAGAGCTTCTTCCAACTTAAATTCAAACTCCAAAAGTGTTTAATTATTCACACATACTCACAAGAGCCTCCCTGTGTTAAAAAACCATCAAAGGGAATTCAGGAGTTGTGAGTAAAAAGACCGAAACACTAAATAGTTTATAACACTTCCCACACGACACTGTCTCTTCCTCTTGTTAAAAAAGAAAACTTTAAACATTTGATGTACGTGTTTTTGTTTGTGTTGGGTTTGGGGACAGTCAGGGAGACTGGACAGTGTGGAACTAAGGGACGCTGATAATGATGGGAAGACGACCTGAAAGGGACAAATCGACAGGCAGGACACTAGCCGTGAGTAACACTCTGCTCTGGCATTGGTGTGCTGAGTGGGCAGACACTTCGCCTTCTTCTCTTCATGTCGTTTGGATAACGCACATATGACTGTCCCATTTTTTCAGATAAAGAAGGTAAGGCTTCTTAAAGCTGAGCTACTTCTTCAAGGTCATCAGCTACAGGGTTCAAAAGGCAGTTCGTCTGTGTCCAGAGCCTTGGCTGTTAACAGTATGCTCTGCTTCCTCACCTATCTACCATCCATCCATCATCTGTCCGTTCACCCGTCCATCCGCTGTCTGTCCATCCATCTATTCAGCCATCACCTATTGTCCGTCCACCATCTATCATTAACTTTTCCAACCATAATCCATCCATCCACCCACCCACCCATCCATCTACCCACCAATCCATCCATCCATCTATCCACTGACTATCCATCCATCCACCAACCCATCCACCCATCCATCCATCTATCCACCCATCCATTTATCCACCCACTCTCCAGCCACTGATGAATCCACTGTCTATTCATCCACCCTTCCACTCACTTAGGCATTCTTCCATTAATTAATTAAGCAGTTTCTGTTCATTTGGCCCCACAATTTTATCATAAATCTGCCTCCTTCTTTCTCCACTGCCAATGAGAAAACCTAGACTGACCCAGCAACCTCTCTTGCCCAGATGGCTGCAACGACTTCCTGTCTGGTGTCCACACCCTCCCGCTTTCTTCTCCATAGTCCATTTTCATCACAGCTACCAAAGTGATCTTCTCAAGGGAACTCTTCCTGCCCTGGTTAAAGGCCTCCAATGTCATTGCTGTCACCTTTGAGGACCCAACCTGTCCTGACTGTCCCTCTTCCCACCTCTCTCACTGGTTGCTTGCTGGCCCCCGCCACCTCGGCCATGCCGGTCAACTGTCTGCTCCACAAACAAGCCAGGGCTGTTCTTGCCTTAGGAACCTTCCAGTTGCTGCTCTGGCCTAACTGCTCTTCTCCTGGGTGATTCCTTCCTTCTCATGATATAGAACTCAGCTCCCGCCACCTCCCCATCATGCCCCTGAAAGTCGGACCCACCCTGCTTGGCATCCCCGTTGGGTCTTTAGCCCATTGCTCTGCTTCTTTCATCATTCACCACATTTGCTCCCATCTTAAATTACATCATTTGGTCGTCTGCTTCCTCTTCTTCAACCTCCCCAGAGAAACACACATGCTGGAGGGCAGGAGCCTTGAAAAAAAACTGAAGTGGAACTCAACTCATAAATGTTTATTGCTCATCTACTATGTGCCAGGCCCTACTATGTGCTGTCAGTGCTGGGATATAGTGAAGAATAAGACAGGCAGTCCCCGCTGGCGGGAAGGTTATGTTATAGTGAAGAGAGACACCCACCCCACCCCCGAAACTAGGACAATTGCAGAGACTGGCAACTGCTAAAAATAAACAGAGTCATGTGAGGGAGAGTGGCGAAGACAGGGCAGAGGGTGTGGCTCACGTCAGGGTGATCAGAGAACGTCTCTCTGAGAAGTGGGAAGAAGAGAAGTCAGCCTCTCCAGAAAACCAGGGTGTTCTGTGCAGAGAAAACAGCACATGCAAAGGCCCTGGGGCAGACTCATACCAGGGGCAGGAAAGACACAGAAATGAGACCAATGGGGCTGACGTGGCACATTTGTGTGGTGGAGGCAAGCGGAGTGGTACAGAATAAACTTACAGGGGGTTGGGGTTTCCCTGATGGCAAGGGGACTTCTAAGGCAGGGGTTGCCAGAGTTAGCCAATGAAAATACACGCCACCCAGCAGTTAAATCTGAACACAACGCATGGAGTTTCAGGTAGACCACAAGTGACTCTTTAGTAGAGAGAGGTATTTCCCAAATGTTGCAAGGGGCGTGCTTATACTAAAAATGATCTGTTGTTAATTTAAAATTCTAATTTAACTGAATATCCTGTATTTTATCTGGCAACCTTGTTTTAAGACAAACCCCAAATCTGAGTGATGTCTGGCATATTCCAGAATCCTGGGCCATGTTGCTGTCCCTGGTTATGGAGGAACATTCAGAACCGGCAGTTCATTGAGTTATTACTCATTCCCATCTACTTGGGGAAAAAACACTAGGAAATCGGAAAGTGTATATATCTCTGGAACATATTAAATGACGGCTATTCTAGGCGATTTACTCTCACACTTGTGTTAAACTGGGCTCCTTAAGGAAGGAGTCATCTCTAATTGACTTTATATCTTTTCCAAAGTATCCAGCGTAGTAGCTTGCACATGTATCGGTCCTTAGTAAATAAGCGTTAATTCATTAAGAGTAAGAAAAGCCAGTTCAGTATCCACCTAACTCTGTCCCTAGCTCATTGAGAGACAAAGATCTTAGGAACTGAAGCTGTGACTCCCGACTTTCTCCTTTCTTTCTCTGTCCAATAGAAAATTAAGAAGAAGAAAAAAACGCTTCCTTGTTGTAGGCATGACTGGTATGTGTGGCTATTCCATTCTCTCCTACTTTTAGGTGTGTGTAAATAACACTGCCTCACCTTCTGGAAGATGTGCTGCCACGTGGCTGGTTTCGGCCACTGAGATGTCTAGAGAAGTGCCATGTGCCCCCCCAGGGCCAAAGCATTTCTTTCCAGCCCCCTTTCCTCTGCGGTCTCGTGCTGGCAATGCCAGGGGCTGGGAGCACCTCCGTCGGCCCGCGCCCAGAGTGATGGCTACGCGCAGACGCTCCTCAACCCTGCACTGGACACGTAGCCTCAGCAAGAATGAGACTCTAGATTGGTCTAAGCTCTGAGCTTTGGGGGCCGCTTGTTACCGCAGCAGCGCGAATGGCTGATACAATTCTAGGGTTTCTGAGAGCCCATGACCCTGCAATGTTTCCAAAGATGGTTCTTTAGACTTAAGTTCCACGGTCTCCGAGCCAAGAAGCAGGCTTGCCACTGCTTTTCTGAATGCTCGGGTTCTCCCCCAGTTCTCCCTTCCTGGGTTTTGGGTCGACACTGAGGTGCAGACCAAGGGGGAAGGGGGAGTGACAGTTTTCCAGGTGGGGCTGAATATAAATGAGCCTGGAAATACCCCGAGGGCCGGGGCTCTTCATCTCCGTCGCTGGAGGCCCCTAGCACACACCTGGGCACAGAATAGCCTAGGCACATCGGCTGTTTCCTGGACACAGCAGTGAGGCCATACCACACCTCAAAGTCCTCGAATCCAATGGCTTCTCCAGCTCTCTTGGAGCAAAACCCAAACCTTATACACATTCTGTTGGGCCTTGTGAGTGATGTAGCGTTAGCCCCTCAGATGAAATTATGCACACAGGATATCACTTTATCTGGGTTTTATTGCATAGGATATATACTTTTAAATGTAGTAATATATCGGTGATTGCCAGGGGGAGGGAGTATAAAGGGACTAAAATGTAATGGAAAAAATACAATAAAGATAACATTAAAAATAAATTTAGTATATATAATTTTACCTTCAGTATACCTGAATTTATGATATTTGTTCTATTATCTTTCCATATACAAGTTTGAAATACTTTAAGATTATAATTACAGAAGCAACTCCCAAATCAAGAGTTATAGTCAGCTATATTAATTAGCTATTGCTGCATAGGAATTTACCCTAAAGTTTAGCAGCTTAAAACAAAGAACATTGATTATCTCACAGTTCCCAGGGGGTCAGGAACTTAGGAGTCACTCAGTTGGGTAGCTCTCACCCAGAGTTCATCACGCATTTACAGTCATGTTGGTGGCTGGGGTGGTGGTCACTTACTGCCCAGCCTGTGTGTGGGGACCCACTTCCATGCTGGCGTGCTGAAAGGGCCGTCCACGGGGGTTTCAGTGACACGTCCCACGGGCCCTGAGTGTCCTCGCAGCCTCCAAAGCTGGCTTCTCCCGGATCAAAGGATCCAAGAGAACAAGATGGAAGTCACACTGTCTTTTGTGACCTAGTCTCAGAAGTCACACTCTGTCACTACTCCGTGTTTTATTGGCGATACAAGTCAGCCTTATTCGGCGCATCAGGGGACCACACAGACAGGGCAGGAGGTCGGGGTCCCTGGGAGCCACACCGGAGACTGACTGTCCCACTATATCTCCATAGTGGGGGGTGGGGGTGCAGGGAGAAGCGCAGGGGAAACGGCTCCCTACCCTCTGGCAGTCGCCCCTGCCTTCCTTTGCCTGCAGAGGACACCGGCCAACAGGGCAAAATGCTCACCGACACACTTTTCAAGGGGAAAAGCATTCTCTCCCCTCACTCGGTGTAGAGCTACGACCTGTGGGCCAGTGTGGCTCCGCCACTCACATAAACAAATGTCATCCAGTTCAACTCTCTCCCCAGAGAGCCGCCCGCCGTGACCGGCAGGCGTGCCTCGTGGAGCGTGGGTCCCGCGTGCCTCCGCTCTGCGCTTTGGCCTGGGCACAGCGGCCGCTTTCCTCCTTGTTTTTTCTCTCTCCTGTTTCCATGGCCACACCTTTTCTACCTTTCCTAACTATTTCTTGCTGTCCCCAAGAACTCAGGGGACCCCACGTACAGAGGGGACAAGGGACATGCCTCTTTTGAGGAGGCTGCTTGCGCTTCATCCCTCCAGCCGACACAATATTCTGCCTGCATCTGTGCCTTTTGTTTTCCGCAACCGGACTTCCGCTCCGGCTGTCTTACCCAGCGTTCATTGTCATTCTCTCCGCTGCACCTTGCTAGACATTTCTCAACACAATTGTTCATGAAATATGTAAGCACACAGCCTCACAAAGAGCCGGCTCCTATAAAACGGTCAATAACAATAGCTTTGCTGTTCACCATTATCACCACCGAGACTTACTTATTTCCTCCGAATGGTGTTCGCCCCATCAACGCAACTCCATCCATTATGTGCCCCATCGTGACACTGTTTCTCGGTGTTTCACAGAACCAGACATTATTCAAAGCCCCAAACCTACACGGAATGCCGATAAGGAAGAGCTCACCCAGCAAGGACGCTGAAAATAGTCACTTAATTCTGACTGCTCGTCCCAAATCGTCCAGGGGGATTTGTACGATAAGGTTCAGAGACATGGTCAGGCCACCCACCATTAGTGACAATAAGAACCTGACATCACGACCTCTTTCCTAGAAAACCCCGCTGTCCACCAGGGCAGGAGCAGTAGAAAACCCATCTACCATCTACCTTCCTGCCTAGGCCAAAATTCGTTATTGCCACTCTGGAACCTAGACTTATTTTTTTTTAACTTGTTAATGCTGCTGAGGATAGCAAAAGAATGCCTCGAGCCACCCTGTGTATTTGCTGTTGCCATCTTTTCTGATAAACTGCCCAATTTTCTTAGCAAATTCAGCAACAATAACAGTTTTCTGCTAGCAAAATAACCTTTCATTTCATAAAAAAAATGGGATGAAATGGAAACGATGGAAGAGATTTCATGTCTCCTGTGAAGCCAACTTCCTAATTTTCAGTTTTCACTCGCCGTGGGTGGGAACTGGGTTTTGGTTCCTGATAAATAAAAACGCGACATTTCACATGTGGACAGTGGCTGTCCTAGGCCAGCCGGCCAGATAGCTTTGGTAGAAAAAATCTATTGCAACACTTTATAACTTCATAAGGGAATATAGTGGATCCTTTTTCTTTTTTTGGTCTGCCTGACATATATCCCTCCCCCCATAATCTGATAGCTGCACCCCACGTTTTTACGGCCAAGATTCTTGGCAATTGTGTTCAGCAGAACTTGCTATGGGAATTGCTGCCTTAATCCATCAGAAAGAAGAAAAGCATTTTCAAAGAAAGATCTGGATGAAGGGAACTCTCTGATTTCAACACTGGTTATCCACTCCTGCCAAAGAGGAGGCAGGAGAATGAAAAGGGGAAGAAAACAACTGTGATGATCCCACAGGGCCCCGCCCTGACACCGGGACGAAGCCAGAGACTGAGAATTTGGTGTGATACAAACCAGAACCAAAAGACAAATAAAAGCAAGAATCATACGCCTTTGCTCACGCAAACTGCAGCAGACGCCTCCCTCAGAGATGCCCGGCCAGGCAAAATATGAACGTACAAATCACACAAACCACCAACGCCCAGACATTGATGCTGAAATACTTTTCCGGTAAAGGGAAAGCCAAGAAATCCTGACTTTGTGCCTTGCTGCTGCTCAGTCTTCAGCCCCCCGACTGAGCTCTGATCCTAACATTCAAGCCGAGATTTGCAGGGAAGCCGAACTCCACCCTGGACAAGTTCTTGGCTTCTTCCCAGTTCCTGTGTGGGCGTGGACATGTAGGAAGGCAAGGGCCGTGGCGCGGTATGCAATACGTCCGGCGCTGAAGTCCAGCGGAAAGAACCTCAGGTTCTGGGTCTGTGTGGACCTGAACGGCAATCCAGGCTCAACCACTCTCCAAATGGGCAAACTGGCCAAATTATTGACCTTCTTGTGCCTCAATTCCCTCGTGCTAGAAAGGCCGAGATGTCCACCTTGTTCAGAGGGTTTCATACAGCTTGGGTGAGATTACGTTTGGTAGGTAAAGCAGCCTGGTGCCGAGCAGGTGCTCCGTAATACGAGGTTCTATCTTCCCTCTCCCTACTCTCTTAGACATCGCTAGTCTGAAGCTCCGCCTCAGTAGGTTCTGTCCATCCAGCATGCTGAAAGAATTTCTGAAGGTAATGGAGAAACTCTTTTGGACAATCAAAACATGAACATGAAGACATAAACTTGCACTCTTCATTGTTTACTAAGCTTTGCTTTTCTCCATGGTCACAACGTCCCTCCCACCGAAGTTGACCCAATGCACATGTCTAGTGGCCAGCCAAGTGTTCACTCTCCTTTACTCTAGTTGGAAGACCCTCTGGACTTCACTGTGGGGCCACCCCTCACCCACTCTCAGGCACACTGGTCAGGAGAGGCTCAGCCAAGCTGCCTCTTGATCCAGATAAGGGCACAGGACTCGTGTCTGGGCATGGAGACTGGCTTGGGTGGGGACCTTGGACCCAGGAAGGCCAGTGAAGCTCAAAATAGGAAGTCGGCTAGTACAGTACAGAAAGAGAAGTTAATTTTTTTCATTGGAGTTGCTAAGCCTGAAGCTTCTGGGGTGCCACTGGGGGCGGGGGAGGCGCTAAATGACCTGACCTGGAGCTAACAAAGAAGAAGCTTTGAGGACAGAGACTGAATCGAGACAACTCCCAAACTCCCAGGTCCCCCAGAGGTTGGCGCAAAGTCTGTTTCTTAGTTTTGGATCCATGAGCCAAGAATTTCTTTGCCCACCCTTTTTATTGTGTCTTTGAATCCAAAGTGTGTCCCTTGTAGACAATTATAGTTAAATAGTGTTGCTTTTATTTTTATTTTTAAATCCACTCTGCTGATCTCTCTACTGGTTGACTGGAGTGTTAATCCATTTACATTCAAAGTAATTCCCGATAAGGTAGTATTTACACCTGCCATTTTGCTATTTGTTTTCTGTATGCTTCACGTCTTTTCTTTTGTTTCATTTCTCCATTAATGACTTATTTTGTGTTAAATATTTTTCATCTACCATTTTACTTCCCGTGTTCTTTCTTTTATGATATATTTCAAGTTATTTTTCTTAGTGGTTGCCCCGGGGGTTGTAATTAACATGTTAACTTAAAATAATCTAATTTGGATTAATGCTAACTTAATTTTAATGGCATACAGAAACTTTGTTTCGAATAAAGCACAATTCTCTCTCTCCTCTTTCATGCTATGTTTATCATACAAATTGCATTTTTATACATTATAAAGCATTGGCTCAGTTTTTTAATTATTTCTTTGTGTAGTTGTGCTTTAAATCAGATAGAAGAAAAAGAATTTCAAAAAATACATTTATACTGCTTTTCATATTTAACTATGTAGTTACTTTTACTGGTATGAATCAAGAATTTCTTTTCTTTCTTATAAAAGCTTGACGTTCAATTTCTTGTATCCCAGAGTGTCCTGAGTAATATTGCATGCCATGGGGAACACCTAAAAAGGCAGGGGCATAGTCTACAGTGAGCTGCCTCTTAAACAAACCTATCTTTCTGCTTCTGGGGTCAGGAACATTGTGTTTATGAAACATAGCAAGTTATTAAAGGACATTTTTTTTTTTAGCCTAAGGAGTATCTTCTAATTCAGGAGAGTAGAATTTGGATAATAGACCTGTGGTAGATCAAAGACACCACAGATTCTTTTCTAGTCTTCCTTTTGTCTAATTTCCCTCCCCACAACCAGGCTGGCCTTAGTGACTTGCTTGACCAATAGAAGGTGGCAGAAGTGATATTCTGGGATTTCCAAGGCTAGGTCTCAAAAGGCCTCGTGGCTTCTGCCTGGGTCTCCTGGGAGGCTCAATCCAGGAGCCCTCACCCACTATGTGGCTCTTGCTACCTCAATTCCATGCTGTGCCAGGGAAGCCACATGCAAGTGCTTCAGGTGACAGACCAAGCAGAGGCCAGCCTTCCAGCCATCCCTGCCAAGACACGTGAGAAGAGCCATCCTGAACCCCCCAGACCAGCTCATCTCCCTGCTGAATAGCAGCACGTGACCTCTGCTGACATGACCCGGAACTGAAAGCATGTCCGTGTGGGCCCTCCTGGCTTCCTAGCCCACAGTCATAAGGTGTGATGAAAGAGTTGTTGTTTTAAGTCACGATGTCGGAGAAGTTCATTATACAGCAATAGGCTATGTATGTAATACAATGAGATGACCTTGTTTGTCCGGACCGGACAGAAGAGACCATGAGAAAACATCTAGACTTAGGGTCTTAAATTCAAGTGCCCACAAGGGCCAGCCAGGCGGGCACCGCGAACGGATGAGTGGTCTGGCGTGGGAGGGGTCTGTGGGACCCGGAGACCCTGCGTCACGTCTGAGAGGGAAGCCAGCTGTTGCCCCGAGGGGACATAAACCTCACGTTTCAGACTTTTCAAGAGCTGTCAGGCTTTTTAATGCAAAAATCCTAATTTTTAACTGCTGGGAACTAATTTTTTAAAATTATAATGTTACCTGGCAAGCCAAGTGATAACGTTTGCTCAGGCTGCGGTTTCTCCCCAGCTACCACTTTGCAATCTGACTCACCCCGAGATGCAGATGAGAAAATAGTCATCCAGACAGAGGATGCATCGCGCTTAAGTTCCCACCATGAGCTAATCTCCTCAGAGCCCGGAGCCCGGGTCCGCCCTACAGAGTCCAGCGCTCTTGTCACTGACCCGCACCACGTGGTCAGAACAGGGAATTCTCAGATAGCTGGCCCTCTGGGTAGGGGGTCTTAGGTTTAACTGAAACGAGAACAACAGTACCTACAGGCCTCAGCAAGCTCTCAGAATGGACCCTTCCGAGATGAGCAGAGCCACAGCCCAGCACTCCTGGGAATGCCCAGGGCTCCGTGGGACGGGGCTGCAGGGAAGTCTCCGGCCCCCGGCCAGAGGTTCACTCTGAGCGATGAGACTTGTAGCTCTTCACACGTTCACGCTGGCCAGTAATGTTTGCTTTGGGTCACAATGTCTTACGGTACAGAAAAGTACAAAAGCTGATGTCCGAGTTCACCAGAACTTGTTGGGGTGGCGGGCTCAATAGTTTGTTTAGTTCGTCTCCCAATAACCGAAGACATGTATATATTAATTAAAGTAGGCTAACTGCTGTGACCATTGGCGTTTTTTGTTTTTTTATTTTAGATAGGCTAGCCCTGGACATTTGTGTACATCATATCCGCTCACATTTCATTGCCCAGAACCCAGTCATGTGGTCCTATTCCACTACAAGGGGGCCTGGGAAATGTAGTCCAGCTGCGCGTCCAGGAGGAAAGGGCGCTGGGTCCTTGCCCCAGTATGCCTTGTTCTTCCTGTAAGAGACACCGGGAACTGGGCTGGGTTGAGCTGGGTGCTGAAGTACCCTGACCTCACAGGAAGGGGCGTTTCAGACATTATAGAGCTGCCTGTTCCTTCTGCCATAGAAAGCCTCCTGGGCTGAGGACTGTGCGCGGACTTCATCTTGCTCTTGAGATTAGAAGCAATAGTAATTAATTTTATAGAACATTCTCTGGAAATGATCATACTGCATATCAAAATTTCAAGAGGAATGTATGCTGCCGATTCTAAGGGCCGTATTGCTAATAATAACCCCTGATGCTTATTGTTTACTGCATGCCAGGAACTATTACAGAAGCACTCTACGGAAACACCAAATTTTAATAGAGATTCAAATAAGGTGAAGCCAGGGCTGGTCAAAGAAGCTTCATGCCAAGAGGGGTATTTAGGTGGGACTGAAGGACTTTGTGACCAAGGTTAGAACGGAGGTCCTAGGATGGCGTTCCAGGCCTGAGAGAGTGAGCTTCGTATCGGTGAGATTGGTAAAAATGTTGGCCTTCGTTACCTGTGAAATGTACAAGTGGGAAACGTGCTTCACGCCAGTAAAGCCTCACGGGTGTCCAGAATTAACCTAGGGCCCTCTTCCCCTCCTCCCTGCCTAAGTTGTGGACATTTTCTACTCTCAGCTCCTTGCCCTGGTGGCCAGGAGTTTGGGAAAACAACAGAGTAAAACCAGTAGTTTGATCCTCCCCCTTGCAAGGAGAAGAAGAGCATGGTAGTTGAGCATCTGGTGGAATTGCGGAAGAACAAAAGTATTCAAAGCTGGACGTCTCCTCTTGTTTATCCTGGGAGGGCACCTCGGGGAATGGTGAAGGAGCCCAGCGGCCCTGCCCAGGAATGATGTCAGTTTCTGTTTTCTTGATTTGCTTTATTTTAACCCCTTCCTGGCTCCATGCAGGAGGTGTGCATTGCTGGATACAACTGGATGCAAAGGTCCTAAAGGACGTGAGTTTCATTCCCTTCCCTATCCCCACGCGGAGTTCTTCTCTGCTTGTGTTCCCTCCGGTCATGTCCTGTTCCCTCAGCTCAGAAGAGGCCACCAAATAGGCTAATTTCAATTAAATTGTAATTATCTGAGTGTCTTATCCCTCCTAGGACTATCTGGACCTGAGAAAGAAGGGATGACAGCCAGGAGAGATTAATTTCTCTATTGTTGGATTCCAAGTACGATGAAGAGATACGGTTTTCAGGAGACGAGAAAGCAGTGACTTCACAAGGCACAAAAACCTGCCCCAGGAGCCATTTTTACAGCCACCGTAGCTGCAGATAAAACGTCAGGCCAGCGTCCTGGCTATGGGGGAAGACCAGGTGCAGCCCCCCATCCTCACCAGGGGTCGGCTTTGCCACTGACTTGCTGAATGGCCTCAGGCAAGTTATTTCACTTTCCTGCGACTCAGCTTCCTGACTGAGAAATGGCCATAAACTGCCCTCCCCGACCCTGAAGGCTCTCTGTGCCTTAATGAGATCAAATTAATGAAGAGATTGGATCTGCCACTGCGCTCTTGAACTGTAGATGCCACATCAAAGCGAGGCACCTCTGTTTTCCTAAGGGCTCTATTCTGATTTCTGATCAGAGGGTCCTGATGAGGAAGGGGCTCAGCATCTTCCGCAGCCACCTGGGGGACTTCTGCTTGGTGTGCAGGGATAAAGGGGTGTCCTGGACAGGAACATAAAGGAAATGAGGGAAGAGAATGTCAGAGTTGAGCAGGGGCATTCTGGCCTGCAGTAAATGCTGATGGGCCAGTTGGACAGTGGAGGCAGGACTTGGGCTCACAGGACATGGCCTGGGAACACTGGTCAGGGTCTAAGTTGGTGCCAGTGCCCTTTGACAGGTGAACAGAGCCAGAGAAAGAGAAAGAAATATCCCTGGAGAGTAAACCACCCCGAGGCCGGACCCTCGTGCCATGCTCGACCTTCTGCTGCTTCCAGGCTGTGTGTGGGGTCTGACTGCACCCCCTGTGTGAATGAATGAGTGAGTGAATGAATGAATGAGGCCCCAGATGAAGCTGAATGTCTGGGGCAACTTCCTGGGGTGGACTAGGCCTGGCATCCAGCATAGGGGTGGGTTTGGAAGGCAGAGGGGGACGATGTGTCCCTGGGTGCTTGGCCACAGGCTGTCTCATGGGCAACTGGTGTCCTGGTGTCCTATCCGGACAGCAAAGCCACATGGTATCAGCTAACAGCCCCGGGGCTCAGGCGTCCAAGCACCTTCTAGGGTCAGAAAGTCGGAACTTGAGAGCCACCCCCACCAACTAGCTGAAGCTTGGGTCAGAGAAAACTGATGTGCTGTTACTCTCTTAAGTACATCATCTGCCTAACACCTCATGTGTTGAGTATTAATTCCTCATGTGGCTCTGGTTTCCATGGGGTCACCTGAATGCAAGAAAGACAGGGAAAAAATGAAGGAAAACCCCCCACAGAAATTAGAACATGGGCAACAGCAGCTCAAACCTCACCTTTCTCTTCCTCTACCCTTTTCGCGTGTGCAGAGACGGCCCAATTATCCCCCACAGTGATGCTATTTAGTCATATGTTTATGTCGCAATAAACAAGGAGGCCAGAACATTGGAGCTCCTCCATTGTTCTAACGATACTGGACCAACACCCCCTGCTGCAGCTTGCACAGGACTTAGGAACTGCCACTCCCCTTCCCGGGCCCGTGGAGGGCAGTACCAATTGATCCTGTCATGCCTTTCTGCTGAGCTGGAACCCAGCCTCAGAATCCTTCATGACACAGCCGTCCGGGCAGCCAACTACCGATCGATTGGAATTGGTATAAGATAAAAACGATATGTCGAGACTTCCACCAAGATGGCGGCGTAGGTGGATGCACTTGCCACCCGCACAACCAGAGAGTTTAAACAATGAATGCAATAGCAAAAAATAAACAACCAGAACGGACAGAAACGAACTGAAGAGAAGTCCGACACCCAGGAGGTTGGAGAGGATGAACATCCAGGCTGGTAAGTGGGGCAGAACCAAGCGGAGGAGCGGAGTGAGAGGCAGTTTGCACGGAGGGACGCTGCCAGCACCTAAACAAAACACAACCCCGAACAACAGGTGAACCCCGCAGGCTGGCAGCATTTCCGGAGAGGCCAATGGGAACCAGCAGGGCCGAGACTGGCGGAAAAGGCGGTGGGGAACTAGGGAGCAGAGGGAGATAGGGAGCTGATGGTGATCGGCAGTTGCCATTGCTCCCTCCCAGGCCCCGCCCCCAGAGGAAACGTCACCAAAACAGTGACCCAGGTTGCCAGGCACCGGCAATCCAACAAGTGCACTGAGATAAAAAGAAAGAAAATGGCCAAAATGAAAGATCAGAACAAATTACAACTAACGGATGACGACATAGTCAACCTATCAGATGCTCAGTTTAAAACGCTGGTAATCAAAATGCTAACAAAACTGGAAGAAAGGTGGACGCAAATAAATGAACAAATGAAGAACACGATAAAGATAATGAGGGATGATCTACAGGGAACCAATAGAGAAAAAAAGGAAGCTGGGACTCAAACCAATGGGGTGGACCAGAAGGAAGAAACAAGAATTAAAAAAAAATGAGGAGGGACTCAGGAACCTCAGAGACATTTGTAAACGACCCAACATCTGGATCATAGGGCTGCCAGAAGGACAAGAGGAACACCAAGAAATTGAACGTATTTTTGAACAGATAATGAACGAGAACTTCCCAGATCTGGCAAAGGAAATAGGCTTCCTGGAAATCCAAGAAGCTCAGAGAACCCCAAAGAAGTGGGACCCAAAGAGGAACACACCAAGGCACATCATAATTACATTGCCCAAGATTAAGAATAAGGAGAAAATCTTGTAAGCAGCAAGAGAAAAGGAGACAGTTACCTACAAAGGAATTCCCATAAGACTGTCAGCGGATTTCTCAAAGGAGACCTTCCAAGCAAGAAGGGGCTGGAGAGAAATATTTCAAATCATGAAAAGCAAGGATCTACAACCAAGAATAATGTATCCAGCAAAACTTTCATTTAGAATGGAAGGGCAGATAAAGTGCTTCTCAGATAAGGTCAAGTTCAAGGAGTACATCATCATGCAGCCTCTACTATATGAAATGTTAAAAGGTTTTATTATATAAGGACTCAGGAGCGAAGGCACCGAGGCCAGATCAGCTACTGGGGAATGCAGAGCAGTCACAGCCAAGACGCTTGTGAGGTAAGCAAGCAAAATACAACCAGAGAAACAAAATAGAACCAGAGACATTGAGGTTTAGAACATTCTGGCAGTAACCAGAGGGGAGGGGGAAGGGGAGAAGGGGGACAAGGGTATTCAGGAACTGCTATAAAGGACACATAGACAAAACCAAGGGGGAGGATGGAAGCAAGGGAGGGAGGTCGGTTTGCCTGAGGTGGGGTGGGGGGAGGGTAAGTGCAGACAACTGTAATTGAACAACAAAATAATTAAAACAAAAACAAAGAAAACAAAAACGATATGTCATCCTTGGTTTGACTCCTTGCTCGCCACCCGACCTCAGTCTGCTTAGGGAAAGAGTGCAGAGACCTGCTGTCATGCTGCGCCCTTGGCCGCAGCGTCTGCTTCACAGCCGCCAGGCAGCTCTGGCTGCCTGAAGAGTGGTGCAGAGGCAGGGACGAGGAATGCTGGGAGCTGTGCACACGCACAAGTGATCTGTTTGTCCTCTCTCCCTCTTTCTCTCCCCCTTCCTCCCTCTCTCTCCCTCTCCCCACTCCCTTCCTTCCTCCCTCCTCCTGCCCCCTGAATCTCAGCTCCCAGGGCAGCAGGGGGTCTGGGATAACGTGTGGACAAATGACCATGTATTGGGAGGAGCCCACTAGTGCGGAGCGGGAGTTAGAGGGCTCAGCAGTGTCTGTTGCTTTTTGGATTGAAGCTAAGGACGTGGGCCAAACCTTCAGGGAGTTCGGTCGCTGGCGCCGCCAGGCAGGAAGCAAGTCATGGGGCCACCCGGTTTGAGGAACAGAAAGGAAACAAGGGTTGCCATAGCTTCCCTCTTCTTCCAGTTTGGACTTTTCCAGAGTTGGCTAACTTAAGACCTTTCAAAGGCTGAGTCCAATTTTAAATTAGATGAGTTTCTAGGATTGCTTCCTCATCTTTCATGCGGCTATATTGAAGACCCACTAAGAGCCCTGTACTGTACCAATTACTGGGGGGGGGCAGGGGGGGACATCTGTGAACAAGAGAAATCCCATTCTCCCTCCAGAGAACCTATAACCAGCCAGGAAAAATTGAAATAAATTGTCATGAAACCCGATGAGGTCTCCAACAAGGGAAATGCAGGAAACTGCAGGTAGTACTTATCCAAATGTGCACATACACATTGGCATTAGGTATTTTAAACCCACAGCTTCCCTTGAAATTTTGGTAACCCTGCCCTCAAGAGCCAGGACCAAGACAATATCAAGGAGTTTGGTCTGTTAAGATGCCACCTGACCTGCAGCCTCTTGTTTACCCAGTGAGCATCCATTAAGCACCAGCTCTAGTTTCCAGAAGATGACCGTTCTGCACTCGCAGCCAGATCCCCTCTGGGCCAGAGGGGCGTAGGCAGAATGCACAGTCCAGGTGCTTGTGGAGTCGGGTCCTGCAGACCTGCTCTGACTTGGGTACCCCTCCCACTTGTGTGGCAAGCTCCGTCCTGACCGTACAATGAGATGCAAGCGCTGAATTCACGCTGGCCCTGCGAGGCTGGGAGGACAGAGGTTATGAGGCCAATGCCTTTTCTGGAACTGCACAGGCCAGGTCAACTTGCAGAATTGTTCCTGGCAGATCACTGTTCACTTTCACTCCAATAAGCTAATATTCCTCTTCCCTTGATAGAGAATCAATTTTACCTGCCAGTGTGCAGAGGAGAAGAGACACAGAGAAGGGAGGGGCAGAAAAGAGAATTTTACAGTTTTCTAAGACAGAAGCTCCCATGCCTCTTTGCAATCAACACTGGTACTGAATATCCCCATTTAACAAATGCAGGCCTCCAAGTGCCACCATGATCCCGGACTCCGGCTGTCCCCACCTCTCATCCAGTCCTCCCCTGCTGTGGTGTGTCATTCCTGAGTACAGGTGATGCAAGACTTGAGCCTCTGTCTTGGACACTCTCCCTTTTTTCTCTTGGTTCTCTCTCTGTCCCTCTGGGGAAAATCATTGCTAAGTAGTGAGCAGAGGTCCGGAGAAGCCCACCTGGTAGGGGACTCTCACCACCTGCCTCCAGCCTGTTAAACCTTGGGGTGACGGGGGCCCCGGATGACCGTACCTTGACCGTTGCCTCACCACAGACCCTGAGCTGGAAGCATCCAGCTAAGCTGGTACCAGATTCCCGATCTCCGGAAACTGGGAGGTGACAAAGGCTTGCCATTGCTACAGGCTGGGGGTAGTTAGTTTTACAGCCATGGGTAACTCCTGCCTGACTCTTTTCCTGAGCAAGGATGTCTAACACCTCCTCAGTTCAGAGGAAACGCCCTTCTCGTTTTCTAAATCCAGTAACACCCGAATAGGTGATTTACTTGTTACCAAACATCTTTGTAGTTATCACTGTTCTCGATAATGGTAGATGCCTCACGGTTGGTAGAATTCATTTAGGTATTCGGTCAATGAACATTTCCTGGGCTCCTACTAATTACAGGCAAGGCACTGCCTGTGGGCTGGGATGCAGAGGCGAATAAACATGCTCTCTCTCAAGGGGGAGATGATTAGACATGTCATTGTAATGCAGAGGAGAAGGTTCCCGATGATCTGGGGAATGCAGAATGAGACACAGCATCTCTGTCCTCAAGTAGTTTATTAGAATCTAGTTGAAGAGACACAACTTCTAAATCAGAAACAGAGATGATCCTCTCCGGTGTCGTCGGAACTAGAAACCTTTGTGACCACTGAGTAGATAAATGGCTGCTAACAGACAAATGATTTCTCATCAAATAAATGACGCGGAATTTGGGTAAGTATGAAAGACTTTTTTTTAATTCTTATTTTTTATTTAAGTTCCCTGGGTTTCCGTGACTTACTGAAGAAAAAAGTTTAAAAAGTCTCACAACATAACAACAAAAGAAAATCTCCCATTTCCATTTTTGGGCAAAGTTACACGTTTCTTCCCTAGCTCCCTATTGCACAGAGAGAAAATGAATCCAAAATTTCTCAGTTTTGTAAAGCTCCACAGAGAATTCCCTATATTGGTTTATACCACCCTATTGTCCAGTTGAAGGGAAGGGCTCATTGCAGGTGAAATATGCTAGAGCCTCATTATAATACTGTCCTAAAAATGCACGCTCTAAAAGTTCTTCTTTGGAAGGTCCCTTTATGTCTTTGTTGAAGATGGTAATAGAAGAAGCTACATTAAAAGTTTTATGTGTTTTTTCCCCACTTCCATTATATTCTCAGTTTGGGCTTATGATAGATAGGCTACTGAATGCAGAGTACACAAGATAGAGCTGGCTTTATATCCATGGTAGACCAGATGTCCTAACTAGTATTTTTTTAATAAAGAATAAATTTGGCTTGCATGGTGTAGTTATTGTTTTTCATTAAGCAATAATTGAACATTTACATTCTCAATTATTACCCTTACATTATGGCTAAGGAGCCCTTCAAAAAAGATCTCTTATAATGGAGAAATATTTCCCTCTGCCCATGTTTCTATCAAAGATGGGAAAATTAAAAGCAGACTAAAAAAAGGCACATAATTCACTAAGAATGGGAACTGTAAAACATTAATTTCTGGCCTGCTTTCCCCATTACCATCACTTGCCTGGTGCTTGTAGGCCCTTAAGTCTATAACCCCAGCAACAGACCTTGAGATGGCTCTTTCCCGATACTCCTGGGAACCCCGTGATGCTTGGTCCTCGCTGTAGCATGTAATTTCCCCCATCAAATGCAGCCAAGGGTAGCTTAACTAGAGTGCACCTGTGAATGGAGAAGAACTCAGGGGCGGGGCTGTTGGGCAGAGCTATCCATACACTTCTGCCACGGTGCCCGTATTTCAAGGCTCTGCTTCAGCCAAATGGCCACTTGCTGCACCTGGAGAGCCCTGAGGCACGGTCATAAACCCGGGTCCTGCAGGGCTGCTGTGACTGAGCCCTGGAACTGTGTGCCCTTGGCCTGTCCTTGCCATCCAGACCCACCATGGTTTGATAAACAAATTCTCATGGGTAAAAGCAAAACAGACTTAAACAAAATTAACTGTATAGTTAATTAACTGTATTAGTAAATTAACTGTATAGTAAATATATGGATAATGAGATACCAGGGCTTTCTAAAGGCCCCAGAAATTGCCCACAAATAGAGGAGAAAATGGAAGCTCAGAGATGGCATACCAAAGGACACGTTTCTCAAGGTTGCCCAGCAGGCAGGTCAGCGATGCTGGGAGGACTGGCAGTTTCTGAATCTCACCTAGGGTGGAGCCCAATATTAGGTACACTGAAATGTCTGTAACTATTAAAAGTAGAGCTGATTTTATTTCTCAGATTCTGAATCTCTAGTCTTTCTCACCTGTGAACCAATATAATTTCATATAAAGAGAGAAGAATTAAGAAAGGCTGACATTTGCCAAGTCTTTACTACATGAGCCAAGCAAACACCAGGCACGGTTCACACCTGATTTTACCCTGCGAGATATGACCTGTTTGTCCCATCTTTTAGATAAAGAACACCCCCAAAGCATCAAGAAACCCGCTCAGTCTCATGGTGGCAGACTGCAGACTCAAACACGGACAGGCTGGCTCTGTAGCGCGGTCTTTTCAGCAACAGTGAATAGAATGCTGGGGCATTCAACTGAATTGTTTCCCTCTTTCCTCACCCTAGAATGGTCTTATTTGCTTACTTCCTACTTCCTGTCCCTTGTTCCCCTTTCAAGACCCAGATCGATTCGGCCTTCTGGTGCAGCTTCCCTGAACCATCAGTCCCCGTTGGCACCTCCTTTCTCCAACCACTTCTGTCTTTGCGGAAGTGCCCATTCCCTACGAGTGTGTAGGCGTCATTAGCACTTTTCATACGGGTGGAACGTACTGGAATACCTCGCGCTGCCTTATTTTTTAATTGACTTGTGCTTGATACTGCTTTTCTTCAACTCCTTGTGTGGGGCGATGTAATTTATTTTCGTCCCACTGCGTGTGCGTGGGTGCGTGTGTAGTGGGTTTCCCAGCAAACATTCCCCCAGCTTCCCTTTGGGGAATAACCAGTCCCCCTGGTGCATGGTTTTGAGGAGAGGGTAATTACAGGTGATGGCCTTGGGCCAGGTCCTCTATGTCAGCACCCCAGTATGGCCAGAGGTGAGCATGTGACCTAAGCTCAGCCAATCGGATCTCCCTTCCCAGGACAATGGCTCTAGCTGGTGACCACTTATTGTCATGGTGACATGCCCATCAGTCTGTTCAGGCCTGGCTTCCTGAAACCTGATCCTCGCTGCAGCCTGGTCTCCTGGCCTCCCACCATTCTGTGGACCCTGAGGCCCTCCCAAAGCTTCTCCACTGCTCCAGTTGGTTTTGGTTGTTGGGAACCACGTGCTCCCACAGAAACTAAGCCTGCGCTGGGCTCAGGTCAGCAGTGTTAAGTACACATTCTTGCCCACTGCCTTTTTGAGGTATCACTATAACTTCCACCCAACATAGTGATGAATAATGGGCATTTGACTCTTTTTCGGAGCCTGAGCTCCAGAGGAGGATGGGGGTGTATTTTGGGTTATAGTCAGGTGATCTCTAAGAAGCCAACTCCCTTCTGCCAAGTGTCTCCTTTGCAAACCCACACAGCCTACCCTGCTTTCTCCGCACCCGATTCCTGGGGTACGTGTGACATTAAAAAGTGCTGATGGAGAGCATTTCCCCGGCTCTTCAACTTGATCACATGGCACTGCCACATGGCAGCTCTGTTTTCCGCCAAGTGCCCTGGGCTGGTCTCCCAGGAAACCTCATCCCATTCCTCAAATCAGTCAGAGACCGGAAAACAGAAAGTACATGTGAAGCTGGAAGGAGGGAGCCAGGGGAGGAGGGGCAGGAGTGGATGAGTGGCAGGAAGAGGGAGGCCGCAGGTTGGGGGTGGGGGAGGGGGTCTCTGGAGCACGCTTTGTCTCATCTTCGCATGAGAGCGCTGGCCCAGGAAGAGCAGATGGGGGCACCAAGTCGCACCCTGGTACAACATGGTAAACCTCTCCCCGGAGAGGCCATTAAGAGTTAAACTGGGCAAAATTCTTTCCACCATGATTTTCCTTGAAGCTGTGAACACGCGCCATCGCTTTTTCTCAAAGTTGGTGTCAGCAGGGGCCCGTGGAACTCACGCACGCATTCACCAAATGCATGTGAAATAACGGTGCTGAGGTCAGGGAGGACGTGTCTCGTGGTAGCAGACTGACGTCCAAAAAAACCGCAGACCAGGTGGCCCCTGATCTTGCAAACATCCCTTGTTTCTGGGTCATATTGGTTCAAGACCACACGATTCCAAGTTCAGCCCTTATGTCAAGTGAACTCCTACAAACAGAACCCCAAAGGAAACATTTGTTTTCCTGGTTCTCTAACCCCTGGGAAACATACTACCCTACCCTCCAAAAAAGCACCCCTCTGTACACGCACACACAATTTTCAGTGAGCTGCGTTTAGGACAATGTTCCCGGGTCTGCCGTCCAGGGAAGCACGGACTCCCCTGCCGCCACCCCGATTAAGAACTTCTAAGCTAGGAGCTGGTGCAAGAGCATCATCGACATTTCTGAGGGTGATGGGGAAAGATTCCTATAGGCTGGTATTCTGTTTTGCAAAAATTCTGAGTCTCTAGGAAAAGAGGCACAAACTGGAGGAGGAGTAGATGTGAATAAGGCCACGATGCAAGGAGATGGGTCCAGGGCTGAGCCCTTTAGGCTACTTCCGTGCATCTTTCATGCCAATGAAGCCATCCCAGAAGAAATTAGAGATGAGAGGGAGAGACTAAGTCCCCGTGGTAGGGTCAGAGGTCCTGATCCAGCTACTCCTGAAGCCATCACGCCTTGAACGTTCCAGTTATGGGGACAGATCCACCCCCTTTGGTTTAAGCCATCTGAGTTGGATTTCTGTCACAGCCCATGTAGTCATGGTGGTGGATCATGGATGCACAGGGTTTACATTCTGCTCGTGCAGAAAAAGTGGTAACAGAAAGAAAATGATTCTAAATGCCTGGGTTGCTGAAATGTGGTGGAAATACCATGTCTTGAAGAAGGCCTGGGAGACTCCTTGGCCCCACGAGGCAGCCCAGGGGCACCGGCTTTAGAGGCAAGGAAAAGCACTTCTGCTTCAAACCTGGGCGGGGTAGTTTCCCAGCAGAAGGGCATCTGTCTCCAAGCTCCTCCTTTTAAAGGGACAGGATTCATATTGGATTAGTGCCACCCTTAATAACCTCATTTTAACTCGGTAACTTCTGTAATGACACTATTACCAAATGAGGCCACATTCTGAGGTATGGGGGGTTAGGACTTCAAGATTTGATTCAATCCTTCACACCGCCCCACTAAACTGCTCGCTTCCAAACCCTTAATTCAGGGTCTGTCTTCACTGTGACCCAAATCAAGACCGCAGGTATAAGGCTAGTGCTGATATCGTGCACGTGTGAGGTCTTGCGCTCTTCCAGTGTGGCATGCCAGAGCTTCAGTGTAGAACAAGTCCGAACGTCAAGGTCCTGGAGGAACCTCACGCCCTCCCGGAGACCCAAGCTGTGTCCACCGAAGATCTCGCTCTCCCCGGTGTCCGGGTGAATGGCACCCAGCACAGACTGAGTAGAACAAACCGTTGGGGAGGGTGACTTTTGAACTCGCAGAACTCGGTCTTTGATTCCTCTAAGCTTTAATTTGCAGAACTTGATATGGGAAATGGAATAGGAAGTGGATTTTCATCCTGGGGGATGGCAGGGCTTTGGAGTTCATTTCATGAACTCGCTGCCTTTTCTGTTTGAAAAACTGAAAGCAAGTGCTGGCCTGGCCCCCAGTGTGGCCGAGGGCCCAAGTGGCTCGGCGTCTGGGGTTGAGGACTTGTCGGCTTGGGGGTCTTGGCTGTTGTGATGGAGGTTGATTTTCTCTCTGAAGAGGTGCCCACAGACCTGGCGGATCCTGCGCTGAATGTTTAAACTCCACTGATTCAGAGAGACACAGGCTGCAGAGGTTTTTGGTGGAGTGTAGAGTGGCTGTGCCCACCTCTCGCTTGGCTATGAACTTGGAGGGAGATTTAAGAGGCAGAGGGATCAGAGGGCAGAGCACAGGCTGGAGCTGTGCCTCGCTCGGGCCCATGTGGGGGCTGTGAGAGGGTGCAAGCCGTCGAATGCCGAAGCTCAGAGTTGGGCCGTCAGCACGGACTGTTGAAGAACTGAATCAGGTATTTTAACTGGCCTCGTCGCCGAATAAGGGGGAACATGGTACATTGTAACCAGAGGCTTCACAACCGCAAAACATTTGAGGATTTCGGGAGGGAAAACTCTCTGCTTCCTTCTCCCAGCAGTGATCCTGGGACAGTCCTTAGACCAACTGTACTTTATTGGAATTAAAAACATGAATTTAGTTTATTTTGGAGAGGGGAGAGGAAGAGGGCAGGTGACTCCAAAGAAACCACAGGGCGAAGCTCACTGCACCAGCAGATTTGACACCACTTTCCTCCAGAGGTATAGCGTAAGCCCTCACTTGCCATTGTCCCCAGGTTCTCGGAACCTGCGCCTTTAAATGAAATGGCCTATGAGGAAAGCAGTTTACCGTAGGCTAACTGATATACACGAGAGTTAAGTTCCTACAGCGTATTTCTGGTCACAAAAACATCGCCAAACTCCCAAATAAAGACCCAAAACACCTCCAATACTAACAATTGAAAGAAATGTCAGCCACACGTACACTTAAGAAAGATGAATGAGAACAAGCTAGATAATTATTTTCCAACCCGCTTGTCCTAGTTCAGGGTTGCGGGGGGCCGGAGCCCTCCCATCCCAGGGCGCACTCACATGCACCCTCACTCGCTCCAATGGGAACACCGCACACACGCCAGCTCGCCTCACATGCAGGTACTCGGGGCATGGTGGGGGGGGCGGGGGGCAGGAACTGGGGTCCAATGAGGAGAACCCGCGAAGAAACGGGAAGAACGAGCTAACCCCACACAGCCTGTGGACCTGGCTGGGAATCGATTTTTTTTCATCAATATTTTAACAAAACAATGTTATTCAAAGACTTGCAGCACAATCTATAGAGGTTTTCACCAAAAACCTCTGCAATTCCAAGTGCAAGAGTTACCCTGTGTCCGTGCCACACACCATGAAATCTGCCAAGAACCCTACTCTTAAGGTCTAGGGACCTTCACAAAGGGAGGTACACTCTGCCGCTAGCAAAGGAGTCGAGGTGAGGCCAGCCGTCCGTTTTACAGCTTTCAGTTTCCCCAGTGCTGCGCTGAGGAACCGTTATGATTTCTTGGGTGGGGGCTGCGCTTACATATTTATATCTGTTGTATATATTTTATATATAACATATATAACATGTATTATATGTAGTATGCAGTGCATATTATATATATAATATGCCGCGGAGGAGCCTTGAAGCCCTGAGAACTCATATTTGACGTGCAGAACGGAGCAGGGGGGTGGGCAACGGCTGCAAAAAGAGCCAGAAAAGTCCTGCCCCTGGAAGACGGCAGAATGTAGTTCGAATTCTCAGGAAGGCAGCGCCAGGCGCAGGTCACCGGGAGAGACAACGCCCTTTCGATGCCCCCACATCCCGGCAGGAGGCTCAGAAGGACCGAGCCCCTGGGGATTAGCTTCTGGAACTGAGAAGATACATTCTCCTCCACTGGGGATGCCTCGCCTCCCCTTCCCATCCCAGTTGCTCCCATGCACGGATGTCATCAGAGCCGTGGAGAGTGGGCGGAAGGACCGGCAGCCTCCCATCCTAGGACCAGGCTTCCTGGCCCCTTCAGCGCTGGGCAGGGCTCCTGGCAGGAGGATTTGCATTTGCAAATGGGTTGTGCTGCCCCTGATTTATTTCATTGCGTTTATGAAGCTCTGCCCTTCATCTCTGGATGTGTCTTGTGTCTTATCTCCCAAGAGCCCCCTGGCTGCAGATGTCGTCTGTTGGCTAGAACTTAATTAAGCCGTGTTTAAAGACCCGGCAGCCCTCCGGCACCCAGCCACCTTATCTCACGGTGCAGAAATTCCCCTGGGAGCCTGGGGAGGAGGGGCCAGAGATGGAGTTTTGATTTGCAAAACAAACAATACAAAATAGGGCCTATTTTTAATATATTTCCTGGGAAGCCCAGGTCCCCTTTGGGAAAACCGAAACATTTCAGGGTTGCAAGGAACTTTACAAGGTTCTATGTCAAGGGGGTGGGGGGTGGGTGGAAGGAAAAGTGGGAGCTGGAGAGAGACCTGGCTGGTGGGCCAAGTTCATCCTGATTTCCCAGACACCTCAGTGAGATGGGCTGATCATTCCTCCAATGGGAGGCCGAGGGAAAGAAAACAACGGGGTTGTTCCCAAGGAAGGGAAATTCTGCAAACGTCCCAAGCACCCCAAAGGTGGGTGTCAGCTCACCTCAGCTGGTGCTATAGTGCTGAGCTGCCACAAGGTGGCAACGAGCAAGGACAGTTTGCTTTGACGAAAAGTGCTTTCAGTGCTTGATTTTATGCATTGGTACTTAAGGAATCAGGTCTACAGATTTCCTTTGCATTCTCAATGCAAAGGCAGAAAGGGTCTTCTCCTCTCTTCAGCATGAGATCCACGAAGTCCAGGCCTGGCTCCCCTCCAAGGGTCCACTGCCCGATTGAGGAGCATTGGGGTTCTGTGTGTGGGTCCCTCCCCAACCCCAGGCCAGCTGAGCCCAACCCAGCAGAGCACCTGAGGGTCTACCACTGGGCACCAGACCAGCTGGCCACGAAGGTTTAGCTACAGCATTGTAGAGATGGCCAGAGGTCTCTGCCAGCCCTTTGCGACTATCTTAGAAAGAGGCAGCCCCTTCACGGGCGTAGGGGCTCCTCCAGCAGCGCAGAGCCCTGGGATGCAAAGGGCTTGCTGGTTTCTCAAGAGCTGGCCACGTGAGCTTCTGCGGACGGGAGTGATCTGTGCTCCGTGAACACATCAGGCCTTGGGTCGGCCTGGCTGAATGAAATGTCAAACTATAAGCATGTAGCTGCAGCAACAACCCAAATAAAGCCCTATCTCGTATTCACCCCTTGTAGCGGTGAGATGGCTTCCCACTCACCATCTCTTGGCTCCTCACAATGCGAGGAGGCAGGCGGGGCCAGGAATCCCCGAGACTCGGCCGGCCCTGGGGTGTCTCTGAGTGAGTTACGCAGAGATGCCCCTGTGTCTGGGGGGGGGGCAGAGCCTGCTGCTCGGCTGGGTCCTCTTGTGCAGGGCACAACCTACCCGGCCTCGTGGAGCAGCCCTGCGTGCATCTCCACTTGTTTAGTGAGGAAAGTACGCCTGACCTGGGCGGGCTCACACCTCTGGTAGCACTTTAGGTCACGTCTCGGCTTTTCCTTTGCCATCTGCACCTCTCCTCCTAACTCACCTTCTAGCTTTATATCCACAACAGCCCTCTTTAAAAAAAAATACACTTAATATGGGCATTCACCTTTTTTCTCTTATTCTCACCCAAATGTCCTCCTGGCTGAGTCACATAAATGTCTATATCAAGAGCCAGCCTTACAGGATTTGGACTTACTATGTAAAACTCCACAGCAAAATATAATTCTTTGAGATTGTCAAGGCTGCTGCCGCAAACAATTACTTTGTGTTTAAATCCAAGCACCCCTGGAAGAGAATTCCGTAAGTCCCGTTTCCCAAACTGTGTTCCTCGGGGCACCGTCTAATCCTGTCAGGGAAGGGCCGTTTGACTAACCTGGAGCCTTGTCCAAACACAGACCGCTGAGCCCCCTCACTGTGTCTGACTCAGTGGGGCTGGGGAGGGGCCTGAGGAGTTGCAGATTTGAATTTCTAACAAATTTCCAGATGAGGCAGCTGCTGCTGCTGCTGCATCCAGGACCACATGTAGCAGGAAGGAAGGTTCCAGAAGACGCTAACAGGGGTTCAACATGGCCTCAGTGTTTTGCTTTTTAAAATACACTTTTAGTGTTCTCAAGGGAGATAATTCAGAAGATAATTTGAAAAACCCTATCACAAGCCTAAGAAGCCAACTTTGCCATCTGGGCTTAATTTATTAATTTCCTTTCAGTCATTTAAACAAACACTAATTAAGTGCTAAGACTGTGCCAGGGTCTGTTCAAGTCCGTGGGGCTTCTCAGGCCTGGTGCCTGTCCTCCCGGAGCGCTCAGTCTGCCAGGGGCGCCGGGAAGGAGACGGGCCACTGCAACCCGGCGGCTTAGCGACACTGGGCGGCTGGTGGCTGGTGGCTGGGGCGGCGGGGCGGCGGGGGAGCCGGCAGCAGGCAGGGGGCAGGCTGCCTGAGCCACTCTCTGCCCCCGAGGCAGCGGGCGGCTTTTATGCTGTCCGAGTGGGAGACCCGCGGCCCTGCCCTTGGGGGTGGGGGGATCCTGGGGAGGCGCGGGACAGGCTGGGGCAACATGAGGTCTGTGTGCTCACTGGAAAGGCGGGCCAACGAGAAATCCTTCCTGCTTTCGAACTGCCTCTCTCGTGGACAGGACTCTTCCCAGCTGCCAGGAAGAGAGAGTAGGGGCAGGGCGTGTTCCTGGGGTCAGGGCCGAGAGTCCCAAGGGACGTGGCTTGCGCTGTGGCCACTGAGAGAAGAAACACAGGTCTGATCATCAGGTGGCTGGGGAAAGAAAAGGAAACGATGACCCGGGCCGGCTTCACGAACATGTGACCTGTGCGGACCCACCGTCCCCACACGCGGGAGACCCCCGAGCTTGGCTTCACGCTCTGCTGTAGCCATCTTGAAAGTCTTAATGTTTGAAAAGTCTCAATAATATCTGAACCACACTTTCACTTTGCCCATCGGGCCATGCCAACGATGCAGCCGGTTCTGAAGATGAGTAAATTGGTCACCCACAAACTCTCCTTGGGCTCCTACGAAGTGCCACATGCTGAACTGGGCATGGAAGTCTCTCAATGTTGTAGGGTGGGGCTCCCGCCTGGGGAGCCATCTGAACACAGAAGACAGACAGCGTGACTGGGAACTGACAAGCCAGTGCGCCAAGCAAGAGGAGAGCAGAGCGTGCCCGATCTTTCATGCCTGCGGAGAGGATTTCTCTTTGCCACACAACCCAGAGCTGTCAACAGAGAGCTCTGCATCCCCAGTCACAGCGACGGGGCACTGGAGCCCTCACCGCGGTCATTTATGGGGTGGGGGGGGCCCATCATGGAGAACAGCACCTCGTGCTAAGTTTAGCTCCCCTTCAGGTAATGACATTAATGTGCACTTTTCCACAGGCGTGTCCAGCAAGCCCGTAGTTCTGACACCGTCACCGATTATTTTTAATTGAAGAGTCAGCTTCCTCCCCTGACTCTTGAATTGCACTGACTCTTTCTTGCTTTTGGAATGTAACTCAACAAATAGCACGACTCTAATTAGCGGGCTTGAAGTGGGGCTCCGCTCTGGACCGTGCCAAGTGACGGGCTACTTGCCTGTCCTCCAAGACAGCGCTGCGTGAAGAGCGCTCCCCAGACGCCTCGCGTGCAGGTCACCCCGGACGCTCGTTAAAACAGCAGATTTCTAAGCTCCCCCACCTCCAATCATGGAGTCTGCATTTGCTTTAAAACTGGCTCTTCAGGGAAGTCTCAGACACGGGGAAGTGGGACAGGACAGGGTGGGCAGCCGAAGCCTGGCGTCTTCTAAGAGGATAATGCCAGGTGCCGCTCTCCAGAACACTCCGCACTTCAAGGGCCCTGTCACGGGATGTCAGAGAGGACAGCTCCCCACCAGGAAGGAGGTGACAGCCTGTGTGTGGCAATAAGGCTCCCACATAGACGCGGACCAGCGGAGGCAGAGCCGAGCTCCCTGATGCCATGCATGCCATGGGCGGGGGGCTTCTAACGAAAGCTTCTGGAATCTTTGGGGTTCACCCAGGTCCCTGAAGGGCCTTCAGTGGACCCAAGAAGTGGCGGGAAAGGTGTGGACTCCAACCTGCCACCGGAACAGCTCCACTCACACCTGTTATTTGGAGGCTTCTGCATAAAATCTCACTGGGAAGTGGGCCATTACAAAGACGTTTTAGGATATGAATGTTCTAGGCACTCGGCGAGGAAGGAGACTGGAGCCAGCTTCAGCGGCGGAAGAGGACGCGGTAGACCCGAGGCTTGGGCGGACCTGGGGCCAATCCCTGCTGGGCGGCCTCCCCGCACCCCGGCGGCACGTGTATTGATTACGGCAAGTTTAGCGCCTCAGTCCTCTCCCCGCAGGGCCCTCGGCAACTGCTGTTCCCACTCATCTGATCCTCCCCTCTTTGTGGGACACCCTCCCGGGTTCCACTGAGCTGGGCCCTTCTCCTCCACGCAGGCCTCCGCGCTCTAGGTCCCCCCACACGCCTTCGTTTCTTTCCTTCCTGACCCTCGTTTCTGCCTGATGCTGACGACACGTCTGCTTTTTCCGTTTGCTGCTCAGCGTCTGTGTCCTGAAGTGAATGTCAGCTCCCTGAGGGCAGAGGCTCTTGCCTGTCCTGGTCCCTGCTGTGTCCCTAGCACCGGACACCAGGCCTGACACCAGGCTGGCAAGGAGCGGGCTCTCTTCCATTAGCTGATGAATGGACAGAGTTGGGGAAGCCGCGCGTTCCAGGAGGAAGCCACAAACATCAGCGCGCCTCGAAGAGGACCTGGGGCGCAGCGGGGAGGGGCCAGCCTTCCCCGACTGAGTCCTTCTACCAAACAGGTATTGGACACCCCCTTCAAGGGGCTGGTGACTCAGCCGTGGCCGCCCTGAATGAGTGGGCATTTCAGAGGGTGGATAAAAAACAATAGACCTGAAAAGTAAGTAATGATGTCACATGCTAGCCGGGGAGAGGTAAAGTGAAAAAGAAAACGGAGACTAAGGCAGGCTGATTGGGCGCAGACGTGGGCGGGAGGTGGGGTGGACTTCAGAGCAAGACCTGACGGAGGTGAGATGCGACCCATGCAGCCGTCCCAGCAGGAACCTTCCAGGCAGAAGCCACGCACGCTGGGAAGAGCCCGAGCAGGGCTGAGGCTGGCATTTCTGGGGAACACAGGAGGTCGGAGTGGCTGGGACGGGGCCGGTGTGAGTCAGGGGACAGGATGAGAGGCTGAAGGAGGGGCCAACGCACGTGGGCCTTATAGGCCGACACTGGCCAATGGGGAAGCCGCCACCGGCCACACAGGACTGTTCAAATGTGAACTAATTAAGATGAGAGAAAAATGGAGTAGCACTGACCACATTCCAAGGGCTCAACAGCCACGTGTGGCCTGCGGCCACCGCACTGGACATCACAGAGGTAGAATACTCCCTCCGTGCTGGCACGTCCCGAGTGGACAGCCCGGCTGTGGACTTTCACTCTGAGAGAAATGGGGAGCCGTGGAGGGTTGGAGCACAGGAGTGGCCTTTGGGCTTTTATGTTGAGGAGAGTAAGGACAGGCAGCTCAGTCAGGACGCTGTTGTGACGGCCAAAGCAAGAGCCAGTGGTGGGGGTGCAGATCAGGGTGGCGGGACGTGGTCAGGTCACAATACTTTGAATGTAGAGCCAACGGGACTTGCTGATGGCTTGGATATGGGGCATGAAAAACCAAGGAAGGGGTCATGGATGCCTGCATGGCTGGGGTTGGGAGCAGGGAGGCTGCTGTCTTCTGAGGCGGGGAGGCTGTGGGAGGGGCAGGCTTGGGTGCACCTGGGAACCGGGAGTGTAGCTGTGGACATTCTGAGTCCATGTCTATCCGACAGGTGAAGCCACGGAGCAGGGTGTTGGGCGTCTGCGTCTGGAGTTCGGGAGAAGGGTTGGGACTGGGTGTGTGCACTTGGCCGTGGTCAGACTATGGGTGGCAGTAAAGACACAGGGCTGGGTGAGTTCGCTGAGGAAGGGAAGATAGAAGATCTTCTGGAAGAGGGTGCGGGACTTGTTAGTGGTAAGGGCTCCTGTGGGGTAGCAGCCGGCTCTAGTGGAAGCTGTCACGCTGTGGAGAACGTTCCTGTGTGTCTCATCAGCCACAGAGGAGTGTGGAGGGCGTCTAGCAAGCACACCACAAACCCATCCTGACTCCTATTATAATTTCTTATTCGTTTCACAAGGTTAAGAGAACATCTCACGTAGTGGAAGCCAGAGTCCTCATGATGGCTGGCAAAACTCCACGGGACCGGATCCTCGATACCTTCCCCGCTCCAGCCACACCCCCGCGCCTTGCAGCTTCTCAAACTTGCCGGGTCACCACGCCCCAGGGCCTTTGCACGGGCTGTGTCCTCTGTCTAGAAGACTTGTGGCTTCCTCCCTCACCCTCCCAAGCATCTTTCCCGACACCACACACTCCCTGTCCCCTTCTCTGCTTTTCTGTCTGGCACACTAGACACCCAGTTTACTGTCTATTGACTGTCCCTTCTCACGGGAAGGCCCCTGGACACAGGAATGTTGGTTTGGTTCTGCTGGTTTGGAGGTATCGCCGGCACAGAAAACAGGGCCTGGCACACGTCACTGTCCGTGTGGAATAAACCGACACGGAATGTGCCCGCGGACTGGGACTCAGGCCGTCCAAAGCGCCCACAAAGGGGTGACCACAGGCAGGGAGGCAGGTCCCTGTGTTTCTCCATTTTTCCTCAGCCTCAGGGAAATGAAGGCTTTTCCAATTCTCTTGGAGTTTAACCGGGGAAAAAGGGCAACAAAAAAAGAAGGAAAATCTGCGATCAGAGCTGACTTGTTAGTCATGCTACTTGCTGGCCGAGGACACGAGGAAAGGGCGCATGTCCTCTCCTCTCTGGCCACGGCAGCAGCACCTCCGCTGCCGCCTCCTCCTCTTTCTTCCTCATCTTCCTTTTGGCTGTCACTTCAAACACTGTCCCCTCGCCTTCTTTTAAGTAGCCAGGGCAGACCTGTACGAGGGGAGGGACCGTGCTCCCTTTGAAGTCAGGTGCCGCAGTGTGCCGCCCGCACACACCGCAGCAGGAGACGCGTCCCCGGCGTCTGGGGTCCCATCACGGGCTGTCGGGCACGTGGGCCACGGTCTGTCCCTGTCCTCCGGCACAGACTCTGACAGGTGGAGGCAGGGGAGGGGGGCAGGGGAGGGGGTGTTTGATGGCGCTCCCTCCTTTTCTCTTAAAAATAAAATGACAGCAAGTCGATCACGTTGGGAAAATTGGACAATTATTTTTCACAATGCCTTGTTTCTGCCAGCCAAGGGGGAGGCGAGGGGGAGAGAGAACAAAGATGAGGTCTCATGATCCAGTTCTCTTTGTCCTGCATAAACATCGCTTCTCATGATGGTGGAAAATTGCTCGCCGGCCTCCGCAAGGGCTTTAAAGGGACGCGGGGCCCTTAAACATGCACATTTCTCTGGCTTTGTTCCGGAAATTATCCTCATGACTGGAACTATGCTTGAGTCTTTGGAGTTAAGGAGCCGTAGCAGACTGGTTGCAAGCCCAAGCCCCGGGCGATGGGCAGCGGGTGGCGGGCGGTGTGTGGGAGCCAGGCAGCCTTCGGCTCCTGGAGGGAGCAAGGCTCAGATCGCAGGCGGATGGGGTTTTATCTGGAAGCGACATGTGGTTCTCTGACTCACCAAATTTCCATGCAGGCTCTGCCTGGGACGCACCGAGGGAACCTGAGTGTTAGCAGAAGCAGCTTTACGGAGGAGGACAATGAGACATATTTTTGATCAAATTCCCCTGGAGGACAAAGGGTCTTGATCCAGGGTGGTTGATGAGAGAAGATAAGTGTCAGGCAGAGAAATAGGGCCCCAAAATAATGATATCAAAATCAAATTAGAAACAGCCGAGGGTGCTGGCGGTTCTCCGCACTGCATGCTGGTTGAAAAATGGGCCCTGGAATCATGCAGACCTGAGTTCAGCCCTGCTCCCGGTGCTGGCTGGCTGTTTGCCTTCGGCAGGTGATGTGACATCTGAGAGCTTCGGTTTTCCTCTCAGTAAAATGGGTACAAGAGTAGTACCTGGCTCTTAAGCGTTTAAGATGTAAAGAGTTGCAGATTTAAACAACGAAGGGGTCTGATCGTGTGCGTGGGGCGTGGGGTGTGTGCGTCAGTCTCTCATCTGTAAGGTGGAGCTCCCAGCAGCGTCCGACTCCGACAGAAGGAGGTCACTCATGTAGATGCCGCCACCCAGGGGCTGCGGGCCACCAGGCTCCATGCACGTTGGATTCTAAGGAAAACCTGCACCTTATTCAGGACATTTTGATAAATTTCCTCCTAAGGCGCAGTGGGTGGAGGTGCAGGAGGTCCCACCCTTCCCCCAGTACCAGTGTCAGGGGTGGGGCATCAGGGCCAGAACCCCAGTCTGGGTGCATCCCCCTGCCACGCCCGAGGTGCGTCCTGCTCCGTGGGCTGAAGCCTACTCTCCTCCAGCCTTGTGTCCTAGAGACCCCAGTCCACACTAGGGTTGCCCAAAGAAGTTCTATGTCCTGCTGTGCAGTGACCCGGCCCTGTTACCTGTGACGATGTAGCCAGGGCCCGCCAGTGGCATTAGAACTGGTCTTGCAGGAGGGCACGCAACCCACCAGGAATGACTCAATGAGGGAAAAGTGGAAAAAAGTTCTTCCCCCGAGCGCCAAAGAAAATCTCCCTTGTTCATCCTCCACTAGAATCCCCAGCACTAGGTTACCAAACAGATGTGAGCTATGTCACCAGGTGACTGTCGATGTCATTGACTAGTGGAACTGAAATGTATCCCCAGGTCTGCCAAATGGACCCCCATCCCGGGTGGTTCCCTTGGAGAACAGTCGTGGGTTGGTGTGTTTCCTCGAAGAAGCCCACCCTCTGGGAAGCAAGAGCTCAGGGAGGAAGCAGCAGTCTTGGCAAAGCCCAGTTTCCTTGAAAGCCCCCGACGGGGCATCCCCTGAAGGCTGGTCACGTGCCTGTCCCCTCTGTGATCTGGCCAGAGGGGAGCAAACCTGCTGGACGCGACCACAGAGGGGCAGGTGTGTCTCTGATACCACTCCCATTCCTCCGGGCGGGGCGCTCCTGGGATGGGACAGCTGAGGAGCTGACGGGGAGCCTAGCAGCTGGAATTTCAGCTCCAGCGATGGAAGGGCTCAGTGTCCTTGCACTTCATCCTGCGAATTGATTATTTCACTATTTTTGACCTCAGGGCTAGGTGCTTTATGTCATTTTGTGTTTATTTTTACTTTAAAGTGCTATGCGTGAGCGAGTTTTCTTTTGCCCGCAAAATATGGCTCTCCTTTGAAATATCGATTAGCTGACACATCTCTTCTCTTCCTCGCCTTTTCTCTGCCGCTGAGTTGAGATCTGTAAGACGAGATCAGAGGGCACTCTTCCCAGGGATCCTCATTGAGGGCCATAAACAGCCATCACCTTAATGCATGTGGTTAGTTGGCTGAGCCGGGTGGAAGAGCAGTGGTGAAATTGCAGGACTGCAGACATTTGTCAGCCATTAGAGGGACGGAAGGGTGAGGGGCGTGTGCGCTGCTTTCCTTCCTGCCTCCCCCCTCTCCTATCCCCCTCCCTCTAGGAACACGGGCATGAGAGGCTGGGGAGGGACTTTAATGTAGGGCAGCTACAGTCTTTGATGGGTGGGCAGTAGGGGTGAGGGCAGTGCGGGCGAGCACATCTGGGGATAAGCACATCTGGCCTGAGCATCCTTCTAAGACACGCCCCTGCGAGGGCATCAGGCGACTGTGGCGAAGTTCAGAGACAAATTCTCAGCCCATAAGGGAAGAGGCCGTGTGGGAGACCCGAGCAGAAGCACGGAGAGAAAAATTAAACCGTACAAGGTGGATCGTAACAGCCTTATTCGTGTGCCTCGAACCGGAAATAACCCAAACGACTGTGACAGAGAAGAGACGAAGAAGCTGGAGTGACTCCTGCAACAGGATGGAATGGACATTTAGTCTGGTCGGGCTGCTGTAATAATAGCATACCACAACAACAGACATTTTTTTCCCTCACAGCTCTGGAGGCTAGAAGTCCAAGATCAAGGGGCTGGAACCTGGGGTTCTGGTGAGGGCTCCGTTCCTGACTTGCAGACAGCTGCCTTCTTGCTCTCCTCCCATGGCCTTTCCTTGTGCGTGTGGGCAGAGTCAGATCTCTCTGGTGTCTCCTCTTACAAAGGCGCTAATTCCATTGGGTGGTCCCCGTCTCCTGGCCTCATTTAACCCCAGCCCCCAAATACCTCACACTGTGGCATTAGGGCTTCAACACATGAATTTGGGGGAGACGCAACCATTCAGTCAACACTGAACTTTGGATAAAATGAACCACATGCGTGAATCTCGAAAACATTTTGCTGAGTAAAACAAACTGGTCAACAAAGAGATTACATCCTGTAATTATTTTTAACACATTTCATACCACATAGAAATCTCTAAGACATATGCCAGGGACTGCAGGTTTTTGGGCAAACTGCACGTTAATTAAATTATCTCGTGATGCGGTCCTTAACAGATGGTGCGTGAAACACGAAAAAACTCGTGATCGGTACGAAAAGTGTTAAGTGAATTTCTAGAATAGGCAGAACTAAATTCTGGTGATAGAAGGCAGAAGAGAGACCGGCTCTGGGGAAGGCGGGTATGGACTGGGGGAGCCATTCCACAGGTGCGAGCTCACGGAACTCTATGTTAGACCTGCTGCTGGGAGCTGACGAGGCCGCATGGCTGGCTGCACTGAACCCAGTCTGGAAGAGTCGTGCCATAAAGGGCAATGGCCTGTTGAGTTGTATCAGAGGCCTCCTCCCTAGCCTTTCTTCTCCATCTTGGTGGAAAAAATCATCAGTTTCTACGGCTCCAGAACCGAACTGTGCCTTGCGCTTTGCACCTTACGCAGTTGGTTTCATGGACGTTGGGCAGTTTGACAACATTTTCAATAGTTACGAGGAAAAGCTGTCCCTCTGGGAAGTTAAGGGGGTGTTTATTTTGCTTCCCATCACCCTTCTCTGCTACTCAGCTCACGGGGAGACGCTCGGAGTTGAGGGTGAGAGGTGGGAACATTAGAAAGTCATCGGTTCCTGAGAGATTCGGGGAGACCTAGCTCCTCGCGTCGCCATTTGGGTCCCTGCTATCTGCCCGCATCTTCCCAACCTGTCCTCCAAACAGGGGCTTGGAGCAGCTCAGCGCTGAGTGAAAGCGTGGCCTCTACTGCTTATCGGTGGTTCGGCCTTGGATAAGTTAACTGATTGCACCATTTATAAACTAGATCCGGCACTGACCTCTGTTTGCTGCGCTGGGACACTGTCCAGCACCATGGCCAGCGCTGGGTGGGTCCTGGAGGCGGGGCTCCTTCTTTTTACTCCGCTCTCACCAGCATTGCCCAATGTAGATGGGCCCACCCATCTTCATAGGCTTTGTTCTTTCATCTGCTTGTTCCTTTGTTCACCCACCCATTCATTTTTTATGCAGTCACTCCATAAACATTTATTTACAACTGTGATGATTTCTTCCCCGAAGAGAAGGTTTTCTGGCTCGGTGACAGCAGAGCCCACCCGAGGACGTGGGGTCAGAGTGGGCTTTCCCAAGGAGCGGGCATCTGAGCCAAGGTCTGAGGACAGGGAGAAGCAGCTTCCCATACACCTTCCCATTCTAGCCTAGTCCAAAAATTTCTCAGTCAGGAATGGGCTTTGCCCTCCTTCCCTCCCACCCAAACCCTTCAAGTCCGAGCTCTATTCCTGTCCTTTCCATGCGTCACTTCCCAACGGGGCTGCCTGTGCTCGGCACCCTGCTTCGGGCGTCTGCAGGACTTAGAGTCTGTCCCACATGACCTACAAGTGAACGGAATGTCTTATCTTTCGTTCGAGTTGCGTGTCTTATTTTCAAATTCAATGATGAGCCCCGGAGAGCGGCGGCCATCCAGTCCATTCGTGTATCATCTCCACGATGCTGGATGCTGAGAAGCTACAGAGAATTACTTGCTGCCTGGATGTCCCACAGGACAGAGTGACACCATGGATGAAAGACGTCAGCCCCAGCTGTGCACACAGGCTGGGGGTGTGCTTAAGACTTTGAGAGCCAGACCGTTCATTGACTAATTTGTTCTCTCCACAAATCTTCATTGTCTACCATACGTGTTTATCGGGTGCTGTTCCAGCTGCAGAGGATACGCCGATGAATCAAAGATCCCTGCTCTAGAGGAACTTCCCATTTAGTAGACTCAACACATACACAGTAAACGTATGTAAGTCAATTCTATAGTAGGTCAGACAGTGATAAGGGAAAAAAGAAAAAAAAAATGTTGGCCAAGGTGAAGGGCCTGGGAGGGCCCAGGGCAGGGAGGATGGTGGCAGGAAATACTAGAATTTTGAATAGGAAAGTCACAGGAAGTTTCTTGATGTTGGCTGTGTTGTCGGTCACCTAGGGGAAAGCACTGCAGACAGAGAGCCCGTGCAAAGGCCCTGAGGCCCGATATGCTTGAGGAACAGCCAGGTGAATGTGGCTGGAACTGAGTGATCAGGCGAGTGATGCAGGAGAAGGTCAAAGAGCTGGGGGGGGAGGTGTTAGATCATGGGGGGCCTGCAGGCATCACAGGGAACCTGGCGTTTATTCGGAGTGCAATGGGGTTGTGTCTTAACTCTGTTGCTCTGTTAGCTGTGAGCACCTGGGAAATGAGTTTGCCTCACCCAGTCCATGTGACAGAAGTGATGCTGCTGCTGATAATGCCCCCCTTACAGGTGGCTGTAGCGAGGGTCACGTGACAGGAAGCTCCCAGCCCAAGGGCTGGTGCCCAGGAATTCCTCAAATGCAAACGATTGTTTCTATTTATTACCACCATGGTTGCCTCTCCATCAGTTTGGGAAAGGGAAAGTTCCTCTCCTTTAGCGAATATCTTTTGCTAGTCAGAGCTGGCTGCTTCTGTTGTATCCCATCTAAGCCACTTCCCAACCCTTTGGGAAAAGAGATCCCTCCCCTTTTAGCTGATGTGTAAATGGAGGCTTCAGTGACTTGCTGAGTATCCCACAGCTGGTTGGTGGTGGAGGAGGACTTCCAACCCAGGTCTGTCTGGCTTCAGAGATTCACCACTTTCTGCTCAACCCGAACAAGAGCAAAAGGGAGCAGGCATCATCGGGTGTTCGAATGTTTCTGTCCTCAGCCCCTGGCGTGAGCTGAGCACAGAGACCTGGGTGGGGGGCCCCTCCCTTGGAGATGCTGATGGGATTTCACACTGCTTTTATCAAGAGGTGACCATCCTTTCCACTCTGTTTGTAACTTCAGATCCAATTTTCTAGAGCTTTGCTTAAAGTTCATAAAACAATATGACTTGCAATGGGAGAACAAAAGCCATCAGGAATCCCAAGCATTGGCAAAAGACCTAAATATTTAGAGATATACTGAGACAATAGTGGCCACTGCATGGAAGGGGAAAGGGAGCAGCTGGGCCCAAGCCCAGGAGTTGCGCCCTTGTCCGGAGGAAGGGATGCTGGCATATGAGTACAGCACCCTTGAGGGCTTTGCGGAATTTAGAAAAGAGCTGGAGTTCAATGCAATAATTGTTTGTTCTGAATTCTTGTTTGACCTAATTGAATGTTTCTCTTTCTTTCATGTCTTTGTACCTTCTTTATGACAAGATATGGCAGGGACTCTCTTCGAAAAAATTGCAGTTTCCAGTTCAAAGGGACATTTGAATTTGGGGGGCAAGCCCTGCTTGGATGCTTAGGTAACTTACGTGTTCCCTTAATTGAAACTGTGGGCTGTTTTGAGCTTATTTATTAATCTAGACTCCGGAGCTAGCATCTTAAAGAGTCCTTCGGGAATTAGGAGCAGAGAGCCTGCTAACTCGCTCTCATCAAATGAGTTCATTCCTCCCGACAGTTTCTAATTCAGACAAGTTATCACGGACGGCATTTAGACTCAGTCTGCATCAGAACCTGAGACGCACAAAGAACATGGTATACCCGTACCAGCACCCTCGTTCAAACTCGACTGATTACACGTCAAAGAAGCCAGCCAAACGCTTATTGAGTCCACTGAGTATGGCCTTTGCCAAGACATCCGTCCTGAAGATCTGGGGCTGTGGTCCACTGCAGTAGGATGCATTTGGAAGAACACAGTCTGAAGTCCATTTACAAGGGATCCATTATGGATCTGAGTCATAATTTACATTAATGAGGACTTAGAAACCTGAGTACAACCACAGGACGAAGGAGTCCGTATGATTTTGCTTTGTGATGAGGGCAGACTTGCTTGGTGAACTGCAAATGCGAACCCAACTGCTTTCTCCCCAAATCATAAACCTCCCTCAACAGTGACCATCAGTTCGGCACGGACAGCACTTTGCACTTGTGCTAACAGAGTACGCGTGCACGCACACACAGCACATGTGTAAATGGAAGGCTTTGCTCTTCGTTTTTTTCTTTTTACAGTTGGTCAAAAGGCTGACCGAGGTGGGAGAGCCTCCATGAAAATAATTACAATAGCGCCTCGTCTGCTCCCTAAATGTGCTGTGTACACGAAACACCTTAACAACACAAAGAGGCAGGAACTGTTATTATCCCCATTGTACAGATGAGGGAATTGAGGCAAAGAGAACTTAAGTAATTTGCCTGAGGAAGCCAGAGGGAGAGGTGGCTGACACATGAGCCCCCAGTACATACTGCAGTCCCATTTCAAAGGTCCCTCTCTTAGGAGAGCATTTCCTGGCCTTGCATGCTGGGTCAGTCCTGCCTCAGGACACCCCTTCCCAGCCCTCATAAAAGTTCATGACTCCATGTTTATCTGTGGGGCTGTAGGTTAATATCAGTCTCCCCGATAAAAGCGTACTGGACACGCGATGCTCACCATTGTGTCCAGCACCTAGCTATATGCCCGGCACACAGGAGTTTGGCCGTAACTGCTGACTGAGTGAAAGAACAATCCAGAGAAGGGGAAAGAGGAAAGTTACATGGCAGTCCCTGAGGCTGTTGTTGGTGCGACTGGAAGCAGCCAAGGCAAGCCCAGCACTGACTTCCTCTTCCCGACCCAGCTCTGAACGCCGCAGCTGGGAGGGCAGTGGGCTGGAGCCAGGGGACTGGGCCATTTCACACTCTACACCCCTCGTCTCCCTCCTGACCACCCGGGCCCTGCAGGCCCAAGGAGAGGCCTCTGTGCAACTTGGCTTGGGAGGATATCAGCTCAGGGGAGCTGAGGACTAGATTCCTGGGTACACAAATGTCATTGCTGTCCCATGGAAAAGGCACGCCACAGTTGTTCTTGGGTCAGCCTAGGGTCTTCGTGCATCATTCATTCATTCAGTCATTCCCCTCAAACGCTCCCCTGTACCAGCCACTGTTCTGGGCCTGGGGCAAGCCGTGTGACTTCTCAGAGTCTGGCTTGGCCACTGACAGAATGGGAGGCAGAACGTCTCCCTCCTAAGACCAAAGGGAGGACCGAGCTGAGTAGTGAACGTGGAGAATTTGGCCCAGGGCCTGGCCCCCGGGCCGGGCAGGCTTCACAGTCTTCCTGTATTGTGGCTTTATCCCCTAGAGAGTTGGTGCCCATCCCAGCACCCCAGCAGGGACTCGCGAGATCACGGCAGGGCTTTGCTGGCATTCTGTGGGGCTGAGAGCTGAGGGTGACTCTTGGTGAGCTGGCTCCTAGGGTAGCAAGGGGACATCACAGTTGGAACTCCAACTCGGGAGACACAGAGAGCCTGGCTAGCCTGTTCTCCCAGCTACAGGAGCTTCCTAGGGCCTGGGAAGTTGCTGAGGCAGGCTCAGTCTCCCGTGGCTGGCCCTTTGCAAATGCAAGGTGAGAACATGGGACTGCTCTGGCCCAGCCTTGCCAGCTGCATTGGGCTGGCCTGCAGTGAAGACATGGACTAAGGAACAACCACCTTTGTCCTGGCTTCAGCCCAGGCCTCCAGTGAGTCCCAGAAACCTATCTGAGCAGGCGTCTGCGAGGACCAGAGCGAGCACCGTTTTGTTGGGGTGACTTACAGCTTTCCATTATGTGCTTTTGTGTAACTGTCTCCCTTGCTGGAGAAAGCCGAAGAACAGAGGCTGATCTGTCCACAGTATCAGAAGAGCCGACGTTAAACCAACGTGCATCTGCCCGCCCGAGACGGGTTGGCAGCGGCTCTCAAGCAGCAGGGACCTGGGAGTCTATCTGGCCCTTTTCTCCCTCAGCAATGCAGCTCAGGAGCCTTTGGTGGGACCAACAGGAGGCCGGGGCCCAGGATGCAGGAACAGGAGTGACTGGGAGACAGGGTCTGGAGGGCGGTTAGATGAGCAAATGGGCCCTCAGCAACGTACCGTATTTTTCAGACTATAAGACACACCTAGGTTTTAGAGAAGGAAAATAGGAAAAAAATTGTGAAGCAAACGATGTGGTAAAATATTTAATAATATAAATAACATAATGTCCAGCTGGTGTAGCTCAGTGGATTGAGCGCGGGCTGGGAACCAGAGGATCCCGGTTCGATTCCCAGTCGGGGCACATGCCTGGGTTGCAGGCCAGGTCCCCAGTGAGGGCCATGTGAGAGGCAACCATACATTGTTCTTTCTCCCTCCCTTCTCCTCTCTCTGAAAATAAATAAAAAATAAATAAAAATAAATAAATAAATAAATAAATAAATAACATAATATTTCACCAATGTAAATGTAAACAGAACTCAGGTAAGCTACATTCGGACTATAAGACACACCCCCATTTTCCTCCCAAATTTGGGGTGGAAAAGTGGATCTGATAGCCTGAGAAATATGGTACATATCCTGAATGTCTTCCTGGCATGTGTCCTTACAAGGTGCCCTCTGTGTCTGTGACTTTCAGGACCGTCACCGAGGGGCAAGCTGTGCACTGCACAGCTCGACAAGGCGCCATTATGTCGGTGTCCCCGTGAGTGACCCTCAACAGGCCTGGCTGGTGGGGGCGCATGGAGCCTGCGGGCGAGGGACTCGTGTACTGGGGAGCAGTGGGCCTGCTCTAGGGCTCCAGATGGACCTGGGCTTAGATCCTTGCCCCGTGACCTGCTTCAGACTCTGGAAAGGGCCTACTTTCTCTCGGCCACATCGCCTGATCTGTGAAAGGAAGGCGGCTCGCCCTCTGAGCTCCGCCGTGGAGGGGGCGGACAGAATGACGTCTGTGAGGCATGGTGGCCGCGAGAGCAGCGTTTTCTGGGTGTGATCTCAGCGCCATTGTCGCCTTCACTCTTCACAACACCTGTGAGCTGGGACCCCTCGTTTTCCAGGAAAGAAAGCCGAGGCTTGGAGAGGCTAACGCCTTGCCCAAGGTCATCGTGTTAGTTGGGACTCTCTGGGTCATGTTAGAAACTCAGCTCAAACCAGCTCGAGCCAAAGAGTGAAATCTGCTGTGTCAGGTACTAGAGGTGCCCAGGGTTGGCTTCAGGCACCTTACCCGCCTAGCACTCTCTCCCCCAACGATTTTTGGCTCTTCTGCTGTTGTTGGCTGAATTCTCAACCAGGGTCTTTCCCTGCATAGGCAAGGCTGGCGTGGACAGTCCCTGGCTTCTGTGGCCTTTAGTGACTGTCTTATTCCAAAAAGAAGGTGCCTCTTTCCCAGCAGTTCCAACAAGAGTCCCAGGAGAGAGCTCTGATTGTCCAGGCCTGGGTCACAAATCCACCCCCAGAGCCATTAGGAGTCAGGCCATCCGAATGGCATGGACCAAAAATGAGGGAGGGGTTAGATTCCAGGTCCTCTAAGGTGACAGAGTGAGTGTGTGCTGGGAAGGGGACCTGAGCCCCACCCACAGTGCCTGTCATGTCAATCAACGGCAGCTAATAGCCTGTCGCTATTGTCACTGTGACGTCATGCACTATGGGAGGCTGACGTCTTCAGGAGCTCAATTTACAGTAGCATTTGCATTTTTTCCAAAGAGACTTTGTATTTACTGGTATTTGCCCTGTTGCTGTTTTAGGGATGTTTCAACAAGAAAGCAAATGAACAGAGATGCAAAAGCACGTGAAAAGTATAAAGTGACCAGGATGCCAACTGTTTCAGTATGTCTGGTCCCTCCTTGTGGCCCTGTAGTTAAAAAGAGGGTAAATGCTATTTTCCTCTAGTTTACAGAAGAGAAACTACAGGGACTGGTAAGTTAAATAACTTGACCAACTTCAACTTCAACCTGAGGGTTGTGGTCAAGCTCACGCTTCCCGACTCTCAGCCCAAAGTCTCTGCATCAGACAATGTTCCTCGAATCCTCCTCCCAGAGCACTAGGGTTCCAAAGAAGTGCATTGTGGGAAGCAGGGCCTAAGAAGGTGGGGCCGTAGGATCTTCAAACCGGTTTCTACAAGACCAGCTCCCAAGCTTATCTGTTTATAGAAATACTAATTTGAGCAAGATTTCACATGGGGAAAAAACTATCACTCTTCTTAAAAGTTAGGAAGCCATTGGTGCAGACCAGTGAGGTTTTAGACAAAGGAGCCTCAGCCACTGCTTCGTAGTCAGAAGCCGGAGCTGGGACACAGAGTCCAGTGAGCGTCCACGGGGGAAGTTTTTCTTTTACCAGAACCATAGGGAGATGGTAAGTGACTCGAATCTGAGACAGGCAGTGGTCTAAGAATGTTCGTGTTGCCCCCAGAAGGATTAGCTGTTATTTCTTAGACACCCACCCCGCTCCTGGACCACAGGATATAAGTGGGGAACGGAGATGCTTCTGTGCTATACCTTCTGTAAAGATGTTACAGAGATCCGCATGACTGCATTTAGATACAAGGCATCATGTGTTTTTAACCCTTCAGCGAGCATCTGGCCCACGTACCACCACACGGTGAGGTTTTTCTCATTTCCCCCGTCCCTTGTATGCGCGAGGACAGAGACAGTAGGAGAAATAAATACAGGTGACTGCTTAGTGGACGTCGCTGAAGATCATGACTCCAGAGGAGCCGGATGCCGCCGGTGGCCCCGCCGGTGTCGCAAGCACTGTGCCGTGCTTCGTTCCCGGTCAGACTAATGTTTCCAGTCGTCCGTCTGTGCGCCTGAAGGAAAAGGGGGGCGCTTCCCCACTGGGCTTGCTGCAGTGAGTTAGTTCCTGTCCTCACGCCAACGACCCAGCAAGTGGGCTTGGGCCGGTCAGCCGAGTGACCCCCGGGGCTTAGGCTGTTCTTGGGGGCTCACTCAGGGCAGACCTCATCAGGACACAGAAAACGGAACCCCCAGGCCACACACAGGCTACCGCTTCAGTCTAAAATAACAAAGGTACAAATACTGATTTGCTATGTTCTCCTTTGTTTGCTGTGGTCGACGGGGTTCCTTTCCTGATGCAATTTCCCAGCACCTTTTGCCAATGTGCGTTGGGAACACCCAAGACAGACCTTCCAAACCCCAGACAGCGGGGCTGACAGGACTCGCTTTGGAAACAAATGGCACTGGTTCGGGAGGATCAGCCTGGCAGGCTCACGGGGTGGCCGGCACCGGCATCACGGAAAACGGCTTCGGAAGCAGGTTGTAGTTCCGACGCTCCTGTGTGCCTGTCTGTGTGGATCTCGGAGGGCAGCTCACCCCACACCCAGCGCTGCACATTGGAGTTTGCGGGCACAGTGTCTGTGTCGGCATTTTGACGAGTGAATTTGGCCAACTGTGAGAGAAATGCACAGGAATTTCTGTGGCTGAATGGGTTTGGAGGGTCGAAATGCCCTCAGACACTGTAAAGGTTCCGAGAACTTTGGACCCTACAGAGGTTTGCAGTTGTGAGTACGTGAAACAGAGTTTATTCTTGTATTATTTATTTATGAATCATTGTAATATTTATTTGCATTATTCGTCTTTTTATTGATCCTAATGTTATTATTTCATAACCTTATTTATGGCTCACCGTTGAGGTAATGATGGCTGCTAACGTAACCCCCTTTTGCCCAGCCCTCTAGTTAACCCCGCATTTTTCAAACTTAGTTTTAGAGTCTGCTTATGACCCAAAGCCTGCAGTTTGGGAGCTCCGGTTCATTTACCACGCCATGTCTCAGTCCCAGCTGTCCCACCGTCCTAATGTGGTCACACTAAAGAGAACAACGGGCCGCACTTAGTAGGCCCTTTATGGAGAAGCGCATTCTAAGTCCCAACCAGGGAGACAGAGGCGTGTCGTCTCTCAGGGTAGCTCCCCCACGTACCCCAGGACAGAGGTCCCACAGCCACTGTCGGAAGACAGACCCGAGCGCCCCAACAGAACCTTAACAAGAGAACGTAGACGATGTGTGGTTAATAACCAAGTGCTGACTGCGGCGTTGGCGGTGCCCACGCTACGCAAGAACCCGTCCACTGTTTACTCCGATTAATATTTTAAAATGCACTGGGAGCTCTTCCCTGAATAATGTGAGAAAATGATTATCTATAATTTATATGAGTGGATTACAATCTATTTCTAACCTTACAATTGCTGTAGAGCCCTAGCCGTAACCCAAGGCACACAGTGCGGGGCCGGCCCCTACACCCAGAGAACGTGCCCTGAGCCCCGAGGAGTCCAGAGAAAAGGCAGGTCCCTGTGGGGCAGCCAGGACACAGTGCTGGGCCCTCCTGTCCCATGACCAGAGAGGAGCCAGGAAGGGCGTGGCTTCACAGGCCAGAGCGGGGAGCTGGCCAGCAGGGTGAAGAGAACAGGAACTTCAGACCGACCTAAGGTGCAGATCCCGCCTTTCCCACTGTGTGACTTTGAGAAAGCCTCTGACCTTCTCTGAGCCTCAGTTGACTCATCTGTGGAACACTGTCTTCACGGCCTCCTTGTGAAGGCTAAATGAGGCACCTTCAACCCCGGTGCCTGGCATCTGCTGGCCTGGAAGGCACAGTGCCATGACAGAGCCGCCGAGAGACAGACTTCTTCCGTTGAAAGCGCTCAATAAAACTGACACCGGAACGAAAAATACAGGGTCAGTGTTCTTTCCCACCTGCTTGCTGAGCACTCCACACGGACCATGCCGTCCGCAGGGCAGGCGGGGGGTTTCAGACGCGAATTCACGGCGGAGCAGGTCCTGGGTGGAGAGGTGGGCACCACAAACCCCCGCCTGGCCACGATTCTGCAGAGGAGAGCCTGGTTTTTACTTGTGTTCACAGAGGAGTCCTGGTGACTGAACCCACCGACCCCCAAGGCCCCGGGGGTAAGCCAGAAGCTAATTTTGCAACTTCCAGTGGGAAAATGGCCTGGCTTCAGAGCTGGGGACCGTTGTTCGGCCTGCCTCACTCACGCCGAGTCCCAGACAAGGAGTTTCTTGGGGAACACACGATTAGAAGACGGAGGTTGGACTTCCTGAAAAATTTCTCTTTCCAGCCTGGAAATTCAGACACACTGTTGACAGAACAAAGCTTTCTGCCTAGAAATTCTCATTTTCCTTGCTCGATGCTAATAAATTCTGACAAATTCCTAATCTCAAATTCCCCTTTCCTATTCTTTATGCCGAGAGCACCAGAGAACATATAATCTACTTACATAGGTGGAACGTCCTGTGGAATTCTCCATAGGCGGACTTTCCTCTCCACGGCTCCTACTCTCACACTGCGGAGCCCAGCAGTCACCAGGCATTGCGTGCTGCTATGTGCTAGGTGTGCTGTAGCCATGCTTTAACATGTACTGTCTGTACTTGACATGTAGTACCTCCTTTCATCATAGCAACACGCCTGCATGGCTTTAACTGTTACAGATGGGAAAACCAAGACTCAGAGAGGTTAAACAGCCTGTCCGGGATCACACAGCTCTGAAATTATGGAGCCGAAACCTGAACTCAGACCTTCCCGCCTCTGAACTCCTAACTGCTCATCCACTCTACGTTTAGTGAGACCTTTCCATGGTCCCATAAGGCTCCTATCCATTGGACCCACAGGTCCTTTGGAGGGCTATGGGACACGACCTGGTCGCTGCCATTTTGTATGGACCAAGCCCTGCCAGAGACATGTCTACAGGTGGAAAAATCTTGATGTAGTTCTCTTATAGTTTCCACTCAGGTGGTGGCATGTTCCAGTGGCCCCAAAGATCGGGATTGCTCTTCCCAGGGTCTCCTTGCACAGCCTGCGCCCACCAGTTCCCTGCCTTTCCTCCGGCCAGCGGGGGGAAGACAGTATCACTGCGCTGACGGGCGTTTGAGCTGATGCGTTTCATCGGCTCCACGGCACCGTTTAATACACTGCACACTGAGCCGCCACAGCTGCTTTCCCCGGGGACTTCTTTACTTGCTTTTCTAAGAAGGCAAAGTCATTAGAGTTGGCAATCAGCTCTGGAAAGGTCCACAAAACATGGACAGGACAAGCTTCTTTCCCTCCAAAGCTGCAGCCAGGGAAACGCCAGGAGCCGCACTACAGCCTCTGTGCTGTTGGGGACAGTTGGACTGACTCAGTAGCCAGGTGCAACGGATTTACAGTTTTAAAAAAATTAGCCTGCTTAAAGGCGAAGTGTCATTAGCCAAATCATAGAGGATGAGAACACCCAGGGGCTATCACTTGTTTGTTTGTTTTACATGTAATGCAATTTAAAACTTGAGCAGTCACTTTTCATGTCACTGCCATGGCCAATGCTTTCTGATGCACTGTGGCAGTGTCACCTTGGGGAAACTGGACGGTTACCTGTGTTGTATCAAGAAATTACTCCCTAGTGGCATTCAATAATACTTTCTGTCAAAGCAGACTCCATCAGCTCCCCATCCTGCCCTGTAGATGTGTCTGGAATGTGAACGCCCACGGCACATTACAGTGGCTCAGACACAGGATAGGGTACGATCAGGTGGCGCCACACCCCTAGTTCCATCCGGGACCCCCAGTGAGACGCTGCTGCAAACGCTGGCACAGCCCCAGAGCTGCCCCCACCGGGCCCCGGGGCTCACTGACCCCCACGAGGCAGGAAGGCATCCGCGTGGCTCCACACGCCCTTAAGCAGCCCACTCTCTCTTCCGCCCCTCAGCTCGGCTTTCTGCCGCGCGTGTCCTGCCCCCCCCCGCACCTGTCCGTAGCCCTTGGAATCTCGGTTTACCCCTCTTCTTGCCAACCTGACAGTGACATCAGAGAGGTTCTTGGGGTCATGTGGGCACGCTTTAGAAGTGGGCGCACTTTGAAAGGATGCTCATCACCTTAGTCCAGGTTGTCTCAAAAGCAGGTCCCAGACAAGGGCACAAGAGAAAAGGGCTCCCTGGGGCAGTGGGGCTAACACTCACAGGGGCGTGGGGAAGGGGGACAGGGAGGGGGAGGCGGCTACCCCCGGAGGGCGCCTGAAGCATTGACTCCATGGGCAAGGTCTGGGGGACCACGCGAAGCAGCAGGCTCAGAGTCATGCTGGCTGAGAGGAGAGGGGGCGGGGGTACTCACATGCTGACTCCAGAGGGCCACTGGTTGATGCTGCGTCCCTTAGCACTGCTGGTCCAGCAGCTGGGGCAACACGCCTTTCCTAGTTCGGGGTGCGGTGTGGGGGTGGGGGGAGAGCCCTCAGCACAGAGAGGCAGACACTAGCCGTTGGAAATCAACTCTGGAAAGGTCCACAAACTATGGACAGGACAGTGACCATGTCCTTTACCTGTTGTCGCCGAGACAGCAAACTGACTCAAGACCATCGGTGTGACCTCCAAGACGCGCTTTGGTTCCATCCCCCTCTCCTCTGCCTTCCTTCGCTGCCCTCGTCCCTGTAAGTATCATCTCCTCATTGGATTCACACTGTAGGCTTCTGGATGGGTTTTCCCACTTCAACTAATCTATAAAAATATTTTATAATAAAACATGCACACCAGAAGAGTAGAGAATAATGTGGCAGACACTGGGGTTTTACGGACACGCCAGGAGCCCTGGGGCTCCTTGGTGATCTCACTCCCCTCCAGCCTCCCGGGGGACTGGTGCATGTCATTGCCATGCGTGTTTCTCCACTTTGCTACATACGTTTGTATTCTGTGCACCCAGGTATGCATGGGCATATAAGGTCGTCTCACATTTTTTTGAACATACTAAACTGGCATCTTGCTAAATAAATCATAAATCATTCTGCATATTTCGCCAGCATTGCCTTTACAGTTGCCTCTTCGCCAGTGCGTGGTGGCACCTCGCGCAAGGCTGCAAGTCACTCACTTCCTTTTCTCTTTGCGGAGCACGGGTCTCCTCTCCCCCCCCACCCCACCGCAAGGCGATTTTGTTTTTTTCCATTTCAAACAGGGTTACAGTAACTACTCTTCAGCTTTACTAATTTCCTAGGAACACATGGAAGTCTTTTCTGGGTCTGTTCCTGGAAACAGAAATCCTGAATCCTCGAGTGTGCACTTCTCCAGTGTTGGTAACTATTGCCACACTCCTCTCTAGATTGAACGAATTTGCTCTTCCATGGAAAGGCTTTAAAGATGCGTGTTTCTCTACATCCTCCCCAACTCCTGATGTTGTCATGGTTGATTTTTGCTAATCTAATCCAAAACGTGTCCTGCGCCTTGGACGTGTCTGTGCCTTGGTCACTGTGAGGCTGAGCATAGGTATTTATGTTTTCTAGGTAGTTCCCAGCTGCAATGTAGTCAGATTTACCATCTTTTCTTAGTCATCTGTGTATTTTTACAAAATTTTCTACTTAGAGATGTTTTATATTTTCTCTGAAATGTGTTAAAGCTTTGCCTTTTTTATTTAGGTTTTATCCACTTGGGACTGATTTTTGTGTATTCCGGTAAGGGTCTAATTGATTTTTTTCGCCTTATGGACAAATGGCAAACCCAATGCCCCTCCGTTAGGTTGGCTCACTCTTTTCCTGGTGGATAACGCCACCCCAACTATTAGAGATTACGTTCTCAGTTACACATGGGGTTAAATCTGAGCGCTGCTTTATTTCCGGGATCTGTCTCTGAGCCAATATCAACCTGTCTTAATTACTACAACCTTATAATGCCGTTATCCATCTAGGAAGGAAGGCCCCTTCCCCATATTGTTCTTCTAAAAAATGAGTATGCCTCTTTGCTTTTTCATATATATTTCCATGGAAAATTCTGTTGCGGTCATGATCAGAATCATGTTAACTTTATAGACTGATAAGGGAGAACTTCCATTCTTTGCTATTGATTCTTTCCACTGATAAATATAGCCCATCACCTCCACTTCTATCCCTCCATTTTTCTAGGTCTTCTCTTTCAATAAAGTCATAAATTTCTCCATAAAGGTGTATTCCAAGGTAACTTTAAGTTTTTATTGCCAATATAGATGGTATCTTTTTAAAACTGCATTTTCTGATTGTTTTGGCTGATGTATACAATGGAGTTTTGCATGTTCTCACTTATCCTCAGCCTAACTGCCAAATTCTTGATTTGGTTTTGTTAGTTAGTAGGTAGATTCTTTTAGTTTTTACTGTAGATAATTTTGTCTTTAAACAACGAAAGTTTTAACTTTCCACTTGCTCCATGTTTGAGTTCTGTAATTTTAGGTGTTCTTATAAAAGCACAGACTGCATCGATTTTATTTATTCATTAAAGATTTTGTTTTTCAAATGGTGGAGGTAGTCTTCCCTCTTATCTAACACATCATTACAATTTGGTATTTTAATTCAAGCTTCTTTTTTATAGCCCCCAAGTCATGATTTTATGATTATTGTTGTCATTGTATACACTGATGCTTGTTTACATTTAATCACACATTTTCCAGTTTCATTGGTTGGTGTAGCTTATATCTCACTCTATCTTCCTGGATTTTCCATTTTTCTTTCTGAAGTTCACCTCTTAGCCGTCCTTTCTACAAGCTTCTATAAGCGGTAAATATTGCCTGCTTAAAATGTCCCCTCACATGCTATTTATCCCCTTGAATGATAATTTGTCTTTGTAGGCAATTTAAAGATAGCATCCCGTTGTCTTCCGGACCCCATTAACCCTTTGAAAAAGATACTGTCTCTCTGGTCAATGTGCCCTGCACTTTTCTCTCTGGATGCTTCAGACCTTGTCCCTGTGTCCGGCATTCTCCAGCTTCACTACTGTGTATCTGGTTGTAGATGACTCTTAGTTGTCCTGTCTGTAACGTGCTGTACATTTTCAATGTGTAAATACATGCTGCATTGTTTCAGAGGGAAGCTGTAACTCATTACCACAAGCTTGGTGGCTTGTAACAAATTACCCTCTCTAGTTCTGGAGGCCAAAGTCCAAAACCAGTGTCCTAGAACAAAGCGAAGGTGTGGGCAAGGACTCGCTCCCTCCAGGGGACTTGGAGACACGTCTGTTCCTGGTCTTTCCCAGTTTCTAGCGGCTGCTGGCATTCCTTGGTCACTGGCCATGTCACCCCAATCGTGAAGGCCAGCAGCATCCTCAGACTTCTCTCTGCCCCACTTCCAGTGCCTTCTTCTGTGTGTGTCTGTGTGACATTTCCTTCTGCCTCCCTCCAATAAGGTTGCTTGCAATTATATTTAGGGCCCCCCCTGAGAATGCAGAATCATCTTTCTGTCTCAAGATCCTTACCTCCATCTTACCGGCAAAGACTCTTTTTCCTATAAGGTAACGTTTAAGGGTTCCAGGGACCAGACTTGGGACCAACTTGGTGTCATTGGGCGGCCATCACTCAGCCAATCATCTAAATTCTGAAAATTCAGCCAAATATACATGCCAATCATCTAAATTCTGAAAATTCTCAGCCAGAATAAATGTGAATGCTTCTTTTCCCCAATTCTTTCTATTCCCTAGTTCTGGATCTCCCACTGAAAGCAAACTGGACTTCCATTTAATTTTCTATTTCAGTTCACCTTTCTTTCATGTCTTTAACTTTTTAACTTAATGCAATATATTCTGAGTAATTTACTCACATCTCTCTTCCAGTTTGTTAATTCTCTTTTCATGTCTGACTAATACGCTGGTCAAGGCACCATCTGAGAAGTTTGGGGTAATTTTTATTTTTCTCTAGAAAATCTATTGTTATTTTAAAAATCTGCCATGTTATTCTCCTTAGACTGTCATATTCTATTTTTAATAGCTTCTTCTATACATTAATCATTTAAGATACATTTTGTAGTCTTTCAGATAGCTTTTTTGTCTGAAGTTCTTGGAAAGAGTATCTAGTTCTTCAGCAGATTGTGATTTCTTCCTTGTGCATTTATGAGTTGAGACTGAAAGCTCATCCTCACTAGGGATCCATCCGTGGGAAATTTGTATGACCCGGATTGGTGGCATGTCTTTCTCTAGAAGTTTTGTGTTTGCTTCCTCTAGATTCCTTATGTTAGATTCCCTTCTGAACTTGGGGATTCTGGGAAGTATACATTTAAAACCCAAACCTATGTGAGAGTAAATTCTTCACATTAGTGTTCAGAGGACTATTTTTTTTTGTTAACAGAACCTTGAACAAGTAACACAGGCTCCGTCACTGTCTCCCTGGGTGCACAGCAGTTTCTCTCCACCCATGCGCTCGTGGGGTGGGGTGCCTTAGTTTCATGGGGAGATTCTCGTGTCTCACTGCCCACTCCCCTTGAGTCTAAGACCTCACTTTCTATACCTTTTCAGGCACTACAAACTGTAGCTCCTTTGTCACTAAGATGGCTATCCACTTGCTCTTTCATTCGACCCCTTGAAACACTTTTACTTCCTTGGGAGCTCACTTGTGCTTTGAAAACAATGTTTGCTACATTTTGTCAAGCGTTTCCCAGTGTTTGCGTGGGAGAATTGTCTCCTCAAGTCTTTCCAATAGTTCCTTGTCCACAGCACAATCTTCCTTGGATAAAGTCTCTGCATTTAAAAGTTCCCTCTGCCTGGAACATCTCCCACGGCTGGTTCTTCTGCATCCTCCTTGGCTTAAATATCATCTCTTCAGCGAGGCCCTTGTAGACTTCCTTTTCATAGAGTGGCTTTATTACCTTCTGCCGCACTCTGTTCACTTCCTGCATGGAATCGATCACGATCTATACTTGCTATGATTACTTCTCTGTGCTCTTGTTTATGGCTGCCACGCCCCCTAGAATGGATGACGTAGGAGTCTTCCCTGGCTTGTCCCACTCTGTCTCCAACACCTACCACAGTGCCCGGCCCAGAGTGAGTCGCTTCCAGTAAATGTCTGCTGGATGGATACAGGAATGTACCACGGCCGCAGACTCTCAAGAGACTACGCTCATGCCCAGAACACACTTGCAACAAGACCGTGATGTTTTAGAGAACCAGGGAAGATATAATCCTATGATTCATGGGCTTAAACTTTTTCCTTGTTCCTATGCACACACTCTAATACCCGGAAATCCAGGCGTCAGCAAAAGTCGAAGAGTGTGCATAGAGTTTTTCATTATAATCAAATCATTGGATTTCTCACCTTGACAGGTCCTTACTTGGGGTCACTGTCACCTTGTGCAAGGCATGGCCTAAAGGGACCTGTGGAACCAGGTCCCTGCCTGCGTTAACTACAGTCCAGGAAACCCACCTGCCAGCTTACCATGGAGGTGATAAATTGAGCTGACAGGTGTGTGAGTGAATTAAAGTAGCATGTAGAATCCACGCAAAGTGCCAATTAACGGCATCTCTAAAAACAAATGGATTTTCTAATTTTGAAAACAATACATTCACTTTCCAAGAGCGGTAAAAGTAGAAAAAAGGAACTGTTCATAGTCGAAGACTGACCATAAGCCTCAGGAATCATGCTAGTGCCTATCTGTCCTGTTTTTAAAGGCATGTTATGTTGTTGTTGTTTTTTTTACCATCATTTATTGAGCACTTACTATATGCACGAACTTAGTTTTTGCAACACTCTGAACAAGGTGTGATTAATTATTCCCACTTTAAATGGGGTCACAGGGCATAGAAATATCGAGTAACTGGCTCAAGAACTTAGGCAGTTGGTAGGCAAGTGAAGACTTGACCGCAGGTCTGTCTGATTCCAAACCCTGTTCAAGCCTTTTCTTACAATGCTGATAATAGTAATATATTGCTTTGACCCACCTTCCTTTCTACGGGACTGTGATCACATGCAACTTTGTATCCCCTCTTTTCTCCCTCACTTGACATCACAAGCTACTTTTGCCGGTTGTTGGATAGTCTTTATAAACATGTCCTTTATTGACCAGCCGCAGGAGGACATCTGGTCACTGGTTCCTCATTCAACAAGGGCAAACAGACCACTCTGGGGAGCGATGTAGTGTGACCTTGTGTAACTGAACACTTGCATACCTTATGACCCAGCAATTCCTCTCCCACGAGCATGTCCCAGAGAAAATCGCAGAGGTGCCCCAGGGGCTGCAGACAGGATCATTCCCAGGAGCATTATTCAAAATGGGAAAGCCAGAGAGGAGCACCCGGGGAAGGGCGAAGGCTGCTAACTAGTACTGAGTGAACAAAGCGAGCCTCTGAAGCCTCCGTTTCTATAAAGCACAAAAGCAAGCACATCTATTGCTTTGCTACTTACATGTGACTAGTAAAACTACATAAGAAAGGCAAGAGAATGAGAAACACAAAGTCTGACTGCATTCCATCTTGAGTTCGACACATTAATTCATCTGATAAATATTTATTGAGCACCTACTCAGTCCCAGCTCCTCTGCTTGCCCTTCACACACAGCAACTTATTCTCCCCTCACTTCAACTCTACGAGCTATTTACTAATATTAGCTGCCTTTTGCAGATGAGGAACCCAGGACCCTGAGAAGGCAAGTGTGATGGGTTAATTTTGTGTGTCAACTTGACTGGGCCATGGGGTGCCCAGATATTTAGTCAAATATTTTTCTTTGAGTTCCAGTGAGGGTGTTTTTGGATGAGACTCATATTGAAATCAGTGAACTGAATAAAGCAGATTGCTCTCCCCATGTGGGTGGGCCTCGCCTAATCAGTTGAAGGCCCAGATAGACCACAAAGGCTGATCCTCCCCCTGAGTAAGAGAGAATTCCTTCTGCCTAATTGTCTTCCCACTGAAGGGGTTCTAGTTTGCCAGCTCACTCTGCAGACCCTGGGACTTGTCAGTCTCCACAATCGGAGGAAGCAATTCCTTATAATAAATCTCTTTCTGTGTATATATACATGTCTTACTGGTTATGTTTCTCTGGAGAACCCTAAGTGACATAGCAAGTCATGCCCAAATGCCACACAGCTGGGAAGTGGTGAAGCCAAAACGCTCACCCATCCAACCCCACGCCTCCCCAACACAACACAAAAACACTCTTACAAGGCCTCTAAGCTTCAAAAAAGGATTCGTAAGTGTCAAAACTGTATAATCTAAATGGATAGGCTTTCTTGAAAACCTATCTGATTCTTAGTTCGGATACTTCATAAATCATAACACTTTCTTTTCTGCTGGGCATACGACCAATTTCTAATAGCACATTTGGATTCTACCAGGCTCATTTCCAATACAAAGTGTCCTACATTCCCCGCTGGCTTCTGTCGGAGCAAAAGGAGAATCTGCCTTTCAAATCAGTGTGTTTGCTGCTATGACAACACGCACAGCCTGGGTCTGTGCTGAGCAGCGGCATGCGAAGTCCCGTGTTTGCCAAGCATCTCTCGGACGGGGTTCCAGGGGTCTCTGGGGGAGGCACGCCTGTGCACATGGACTGTCACTTCCACTCCCCCCACAAAGATGAAGGTTTCTTAGCTACCTTAACACAGTGCAAAAAACGTAAAGAATGCTCAAAGCATATAATAAGACAAACTCTCCCAGCAGGGAGGCTGGGCGCATGCTCTTTCTGGCGCTCATCTTTACAATGTGACAAAACTTCAGGCACTGGAGAGCACAGTGGAACTCGGCGTCTTCTACAAAAATTTACTGAGTGTTTTTTAAGTCATCTTTCCTCACGCTTTTATGTACACACGTGCCAGTGACCGTGTGCTGTCATTTGTGTTCATGTGTTTTATTCCCCAGTCTGGGTTTCCTCAGCAGTCACTGTGACGTTTTTTAAGAATTTTCAATAGTTTGTTCCTTTCATGGTCAAGCAATCATCTTATGAATAGAGTCCATTGTTTTTCTCCTATTTATAGACATTTAAATTGCTTCTAAGTTTTTGTTTTCTCTCCGAGAGTAAACAATACTGCAATGAACATCTCCATGGATGTCTCTTTAGGTGCATGTTGGGGAAATTCTCTCTGGTCCATGACTGAAATGGAATTACCGGCCCACGGTGAATGTACTTTTTCCAGTTTAGATATTAACTAGATACGGCAGAAATGCTCGGCAAGGAAGCTGTCCCGACGGCAGCGTACGCAAGTCCTCTTTTCCCACCCCCTCCCCAATGCTTGATATCACCTGGCTTAAGCTCTCCTCGGTGGGTGGCTGCGGAAGGACCCCTTGGTGCTAGTTCCAGTCCTCACGCCATTAGTGCAGCCAAGCCTCTCTTCCCGTGTGAACCGGCCCGGCCCGGCCACGCTCCTTTCTGTTCTGCTTCCTCTACTCTCGGCTCTTCATCTCTCTTAGATGTGCTGAAGATTCCTTCCATCCTCCCGGTCCCTATTTGGTTATAGATTGCAAATATCTACCACCAGTCTGTAGTTTGCCTTTCCACTTTGTTCACAAAAGGCTTGTCATTGAAACAAACAAAATGTATTGTTTCATTTGCTGACTTCTGTAGTGGGCAGAAAAAAAAAGGTCTTTTCTAAGAAACTGGTCTGTATCCTGAAGACTTAAAGATATTTTGTTTCATTTTTAAAAAATAGATTTAAGGGTTTGCTTTTTTTTTCCATCAAGGTTTTTGATCCACCTGGGTTTTATTTCTGTGCATGGTGTGAGGTAGGGATATATTTTCATTTTTTTCCCACTTACATGGAAAGTTAATTGTCTCAGCATCGTTTGTGAAAGTGTTTGATGGTTTGTATTTCCCCCACTAGTTTGCAATGCCAACTGTGGTGTGTATTTTAGATGTTTATAAAATTTATAATATTTATAACATTATATACATATTTGCGTCTGTCTGTGAGACCTTTATTCTTCTGCATCAATCTAGTTTTGTATTACTCTTGCATCACTTGGTTATGAGCGCATTAGTCTAGGTAACTGGTAGAGCAGATCCTTCCTTTTTGCTCCTCAGGTTTCTTTCTGGCTATTCTTAGATCTTTACTCTTTTACGAGAATTTTAAAATCTGTTCATCCAGCTTTGTTCCAAGAAAATATCCTGTTAGGACTTTGACTAAACTGTAATGTATTGATGAATTAACTGGGGAGAATTAAGCATTCATGGCATTTGGATGTTGAGTCGTTCCATCAAACAATTTGGCCTGGACCTCCCTTCACGTGTGTCCCCATGCCCTGAGTGACATACACAGCTTTGCCTGTGAAGTTCTTGTCATGCTTGTGTTAGATTTATTCATAGTCAGATTAGGTCGCAGGCTTGCTATGAGAACTAAATATTGTAGAAAATGCAAACGCTTACAATAGTGTTAAGGACTCAGTTAGTATTAGCGATTAACATGATCTCATACATTTGTTGCTTTGGGAACAGGCTATTTTTCTATTATCTTTTCTAATATTTTATGATTTATAGAAAAGCTATTGATTTTTTAAAATGTAGACCTTCTATTCAACAAAATTGTGAAATTCTCTTTTTGGTTCCAAAATTTGATGTGTTGATCTTCTTAGGTTTTCTACCTGGACAGTTTAACTTCTGCAAATAATGAAAACATTGCGTCTGCCCTCCCAATTCCTCTGCCTATTTTTCTTCCCTTTTCTTGCCGTGCTGAATTGGTGAAGAACTCAGGTGTGACGCTGAGTAACAGATGTGAAAATGGGCATCCGTGCCTTGTTCTGAGTTTTACTGCAATGCTTCTACAATTCACCATCAAATATAATATTTGTTCCCAAGTTTTGGCAGTTAATTTATCAGGCTGGGAAAATTTTTTATCTATTTTCAGTTTGGTAAGAGGTTTTCTATTTGTTCTTAAATGATGAATAAGTGTTGAAATGTATTGATCACTGATGCCACATCTACTGAATTAATCATGTCATCCTTTCCCCCGTAATCAGTTAATGTGTTGAGTTACACTGATACGGTTTAAAACATTCTTGCATTCCTAGGCTAAAGCCCATTAGTCACAATGTATTTATTTTAATAACCTCTGGATTCAATTTGCTGATACTTTATTTAGGATTTTTTCATCTGTGTTCTGCAAGTGAGATTAGCCTATCATTACATGTTCTTATACTGAGAGCATCATAAAATTGGTCTTCTTTACTCTTGTGTTTCAGCTAAACAATTTGCTTAAGAACAGGATTATCCACTTTTCCAAGCTTTGGTTAAACTCGCCTTTAATATCTCTGGGCTCAAGCTATCCTCTCTCCTTCCCACTAAAAGAAATTCTCAAGTTTCTAGGTCTCACTAAGGGCTACCACCTCTGTGGAGCCATGGTGGATTCCTCTCCATCCACCCTCGCCCCCTCTTTGGGAATCCATTGCCCTGCTATCCCCGTGGCAGCCTCAGCCCAGCTTGCTGCTCCATGCCAGCAGGATTTACGCTGCACTTTTTGGATGGGATCCCACCCGTGACAAAGTGCCCACCAGAGGCCTTTCTCTTGAATGCCCAGTATACGTTTGCAAATGAACGTCTATATGACAGTATTGCTCCCACTTATCCCATCATACACAGGCACACGCGTGGCCCCAGCCGGACAGGGGTAAGTAGCATGAGAAAAACGGTTTTATTTTTCCTCAGTTTCTGACGCCAGTTCCTGTGATCCAGCCACACGTGGCAGCGCCCTGCAGGAAACGGCGTTGCTTAGGCTCCAACGCGACGGGAAGCGCAGCGGGGACGGGGCCTGGGAGAGTGTGAGTAGGCAGCGCCATTCACTGAGGATTAATGGGCCGAATAAAGCTTCTGCATTACGGGCTTATCACAGAGGTTTACTACTCTGTACACAAGAAATCACAGCCTCTGCTGCAGTCGACGGCGTGGCTTGGAGACAGCGGCCTGGTTGTCCCTTTGCGCCCCAGCTCAGCGTGGGGCGGTGAGTGTGTTCTAGCTGCAGCCCCAGCCCTGCGTCCGGCCCGTGTCCTTGGGCCACCCTCACCTTGTTACACATAGACTGTGAGAGGAAGCACCTGCCGAGGATGCGTATTTTAATGGGTGGATGGACAAGATGATTTCTAAGTGTCTATTGAGCCCTGTGAGGTTGCGATTTATGACAGCTTAAAATGCAAGGAGCACAACTCCGGGACAAGCTTTCAACTCACCGACGATAGGGCTTGGCCAACTTATTTTCACATTACTCTTTAAGATGCAGATAGTTCTTCCTGTCTGATCCTCTTAAGACAAAGACCACCTCAGTTGTCATTAAAGAAAGACAGGTGTGCAAAAGGAGCTCCCTAAACGTTTTATCTCTGTCTCAGGTGCCCCAAGGAGGATAGCAGGCATGGTTCAGTATGTCTAGAAGCCACCGGAGCCTACCAGAAGCTTGGGCTAGGGGATTATCACATATTTGGGGAGGAATGAGGGTTTTATCTCCTAAATGGATGAGATGACTGTGAAATCACTCATTCTTCTTCTTTCTTTTATTTAACAAGTATTTATGGAGAGCTTGATGCATAAGCCTGCTGAGTCCTGTGAGAAATGACAAAGGACAAAACTTGGCTACTGTCTTTAAGGAGCTCACAGCCCTGTCGGGGACTGGAGAGATACCTTCGTACAGGGCCGTGGCAAAGCCAGAGGAGGAAGATGTAACGGACAGCTAGAGCCTCAGGGAAGCCTTCCTGGAGGAGGTGACATGGAACAGGGCAGCCTGGATTGGGTTTGATTGCAGGGTGGGGGGGGGGAGGGGGGATCGGCAGTGACTGGTGAGGGCACATCACGTGCCAGCATTCTGAGGTGGGAAAATGAGGGCAGCAGGTTCCCACCGTCAGCAGAATCAATGCGTCCCGCTATTACTCAGGACAGAGGGCTCTGAGATGGTCATGTGACGGACCTCAGTGCATCCCACTGCTGACCCACGGGCCCATCTCAAGGCCCAGGATCACCTCTAATGGGCGGCCGCCTGTGCGTTGCGGAGAGTCCTGGAGGCCTGTGTGCCCTTTAATTATCTTTACCGATGACCATGACGTTGTTTGGGTTTCCCACCATTAGGCTCACTTTTCCATGATAAAATACTATTTACGAAACATATTGATAAGCAGCACATAGGTTACTTAAGGGGGGAGGTAACGTTAACACATTAGTTGCTGTCACAAATTCCTGGTCCGGGGCAGCAAGTGCCCCGGGTGGGCCTCTGTGGTGGCGGCGGCATGTGGGTGGTGGCGGCAGCCCCAAGACCTCCAGAGCAATGAAATTCCCGGGCACTCTGGTTGCAAACGCGTGAGAACCCCAAGGGCCTAGATGTGGGCAGGAGAAGGAGGAATCCCACCGAGGTCTGCACCCTGCGGAGTGGCTGTCTACCCTGAGGTCCCCTGCGGGTGGCTTCTCTGTCTCCCGTCACTTCTCCACGGGGAAAAGGAACAACGCCATCAAAACTCCAGGGCCCATTTCTCAGAGAAGGTAGAAAATAGTCATCTAAGAGAATTCTAATGCAGTCTTGGTTACATTTCCTATTTTGGGAACAGTGAACTCATCTCAGGCTAAGACATGAGATCAAAGCCCTTTATTTAATCATGGAGCTAATGCTACCTGGGCATCAGGCAACTTTGCCTCCGGCCTGCTCTTGCCAAGTCCCAAGTCCTTCAAACAAGATGACAGGAAACACTTCTCTAGGGCTTGCTCTGTAGGGGGCCCTGTTCAAAGTACTTTATATGCATCCTCCCATTTAAAGAGCATAACTGCCCTCTGTGATACTGTTGCTATATCCGTTTTACAGATGATGAAACTGAGGCATCCTGCCTAAGGTCACGCAATAGAAAGTGGCGAAGGCAGGAATAAAATCTGAGAAGTTTGGATCTACTCCCTGCTTTTAAACGCTACACTAACTTCCTTTCTGAGAAGAGGATAAAAAATAATGACTATCCAGTAACCAAGCTGTATCAGTTAACTATTGCTATGTAACAAGTCACCCCAAGGCTCAGCCACACAAAAGCACAATTATTTGTTACTAATTGTGCATTTGTAGGTTGGCTGGTTTTTAGCTGGTGTAAGCTGGGCCCGGTTGATCTTCGCTAGGCTCCTTCGTGCGGCTGTGGGTGCACTGAGAGCTTTGTTTTGGCTGGAAACGGGTAGGCTGCCTTAGCTGGGGAAACTTGGCTTTCTAGCAACCCAGCAAGAGGAACCACAGGGCTCTGGGAGCCTGTTACTTCAGTCTCATTCTATTGGTCAGAGTGAGTCACATGACATTAGGAGTCAAGGCCACTGCATTCAGGAGGCAAGTAGGTTTAGATGAGATTGTGAGGGTGGGGCCTCCGTGATGGGATCAGTGTCCCTGTGAGAAGAGGAAGAGGTCAGAACTCGTCCACCCAGTGTGGAAGCAACGAGAAGGCAGTGCATACAAGCGAAGGACGGGTCTCACGGAACCCAGCCATGCCGGCACCAGGAACTCAGACTAACGGACTCGAGGACTGCAAGAAATAAATGTCTGTTGTGGAAGCCCCCCTAGCCTAAGGGGGTTTGCTGTGGCAGCTGAGTGAACCAAGACAGGAGGGGAGGGCAATTAGACTCCACCTTCCTGGGAGTCCCACCCCCAAAGTCCCAGGACCGAGAGAGTGAATACAGGGAGGAGCCAAGTGGGGCCATTCATGAAATCAAACCTTACAGAAGAGCGTGGACTTAGGCTCTCTCTAGGAAAAGGAGAGAAGCCAGCCTTCAATATCCAAAGTCACAAATCACTGAAGGAGGAGAATGTGGGAACAGAGATGGAGACATAAACTTTCTATATATCTTCCTCTGCTTTTTAGGTGTCAATCTTGTTCTAAGTTAAAAAAAAAAAAAAAAAGACTCACAGAGCAGAGGGAATGGAGCCTGTCTGCAAAGACGGCGGCGTCGGCAGGCAGGCACCAGGTGGTGGCGCTCTTTCGATCTTCCTGCTGTAAACAGATCGGGGCCACGAGGCTCTCGTAGAGTGGCGCCTTCCCCCACATTTGTCACAGATGTTAGGACAGGCCGAGAGCCTTCGTTCGCATTTATCATGATGAGTTAAAGGGGCAAGGCAAGGACAGCGCTGGCCCCTTTCCCCATTTATGATTCGATTCCAGAAACTTGAGGGGACTGCCACAGGAACCATCCCCCGTAATTTCGAGTTGGCAGAGCCAGGCTAATTATCTGCAATTTCACCTGTCAAATTGTTTGGAAATGTATTCCGTGTTCAAAGAGTGCGTCTGACGGGAGGGCCTCTCCAAAGCCCTGGCGCTTTCACAAGTTTGAAAAGTATTAGACATTGGCTTGGGTAAAGGATGGCTTGCCCTCCCCCATTTTATTTTTTGAGACCGTATGTCTGAGAGTCATTGGGTCAAGGTCTGTGCCTGGCAGGGACTTGCTCTTCCCTGGAGGAGCCGCAGCTGGTGGCACAGCATTTCCTCCAGGTGTGGCCGAGGTAGTGACGCTGTGTGCACACCGTGTGAACTTCCCCGGAACCAGGAGCTCCCCTTTTCCCAGGACCCACCCTGGGGTGCTCCAGCAGAAGGCGCAAGTCTTGCAAAGGCACATCGTGGCGGCTCCGCTGCGGCTGACGGTGCCCAGTCCTGTTTAGCGCCCCCTGCTGTTCAGCTGGTTGGCTAGCTTACACCCCCCTCTTCTGACTCTGTGGGATATTCTTGCTGCCCCTCAAATCCCTTCTCCATCTTTTCCTGGGAGGCTTAAGTATTAGATCAAGGGTACTCTTGCCTTCCAGCTTCCTACTAGGCTTGGCCTTGGGGGTCAGGGAGGGGCTGGCAGGGGGTTAAAAGGTGAGAGGAAAGCAGTTGGGATAAGTTAGTCCCCTGGGGCCCTGGCAACAGCAGGACAGCAGGTGTGTTCCTCTGCCAGTCCCAGCAGGACCCCTCCCCTGGCCCCTCCCTTGGACCTACAGGTGTTAAGAGCCCCCACTAGGCCCAGAGAGCTTCAGCAGCTCTTACTGTTCTCTTTCAACCCACCCACACCCTTGTAACTAGATGCTAAATTAAACTCCCCTCAGGAATCCCATTTGACTGTGCATCTATTTCCTGCCAGGGCCTTGACTATCCCAGTGGTTCAGAAAAAGTGATGGTAGTGGGGAATGCAATGGTGCGGCCAATGCATCAATAAACAACAGCATCAACACAGACTTCTTCCCTTTGCAGAGATAGGCAGACGCATCTAAAACTGAAGCATCTAAAACTTCCCTCCCCTCCCCTCTCCCTCCTCCCTTTGGGCCTCCATCTCCTTCTCTCCTCTCCCTTCTCTCGTCCATCATCCTTCAGCCCTAACGAATTCACCCCTGTTCTGTACCAGGCCCTGGGCGAGGTTCTGGGGAGGCAGAGATGAGCCGGCCAGTCTTAGACACCCAAGAGCTCACAGCCTAGAACTGGACCCCTCCTAGGGCCAGACGGGGCCAAGGACAGGTTCATGTCCATCGGTCTGGATCCTGTCCCTGTTCTGCTCCTAACCAGCTGGTGACCTTGATCATATTAGTCAAATTGATCTGCTGTCGTTCTCGTATCTATAAAACAGGAACACTTTCTGTCTGTTTCATGGAGTTCTTCTGAGCTTCCAGTGAGATCACAGAGGTAAAGCACCCAACGCCAGGCCCCGCAAATAGTAGGTTTCGATATGTAGTGGGGTGTGGCAGTGATTTCTACACGCGTGTAAACACGCAGTCCTGAGAATTTACACGTTTTGAGCACAGCTCCATGTGATTCCCGTGTGAGCAAGTGTGAATCATGTCTGTGGAATGGGAATTCTCTAATAGGAATTTGGCAAAGATGTATCATAAAAAGTTCTGGCTTGCTGACCCATGCATATTACTTTAACCTGGTCCTGCCTGCCACCGGACCTGAATTTACATCCTAATACCCTGCTAATGAGTAATCTTACCCCTGTTCTGCTTAATCCCATGAATAATCAATCCAATGTAAATGTGTCTTAATGCCTCTAATAAAAGCCCCGGCTACGCAACCCACGAGGTCTTTTTCCCGAAATGGAGATGGAGGAAAAGACCCATGGCTGCCGGATTCTCATCTCCAAGCGTGTCTCTGGGTAAGATTGATTCACGCGATCGGGGCGGTCGAAATCCGCGACAGTGGGGTTTCCTCTTTTTTTTCCGTGGGGCTAATACAAACTGCCTTCTACCTTTTCCTGGGGGTTTGGGATGAGTGTGCATGGTAAATAAAGCATATAAGGCTCCAGACATGGAAGTAGGAAGAGCATCCACCGCACACCAGCATCTATTATCACATCATGTTGGCACAGATTTCAACAAGCTCTTCACTTCTTTCCTTGAATCACCGGACAGGTGACCTCCCCACCTCACCTCATCCCAGGCTCCCTCATTATTTATTTACCAAGAGCCTTGAAATAGTCTGGCCGGGAGAATATCGGAAATCAATCTGTCTGCTGAAATGGCAGGATGGCAAGAGGGTCCCAGGGTCCCAGGCCATTATTATTCCGAATCTGGACACAAGAGCATGGGCCACTTTTAACCCCTTCCCAGCTCCTCCATCTCGTCAACAAACCAGAGAAACAGCAAAACCAGCATCACGAACACGGACGGGCTCACCAGGCCCATCCCTGTCCTGCTGGGGCGGATGTCCCCGCTGCAAGGAGCGAGCTTTTCTTCCATCCTGCCCGTCTGGTGGCAGGAGGACATCCAGAGCTGAAGCAGCTGCACGGTGTCAGGTGAATAAATGCCACTCAGTATGGCTGCCTTTGATCATCAGACCCTGACGGCAGAGCTCTCAGTCCCCCAGGACCATTAAAAGTAGTCGAAAGGGCTTCCCGACTATGCTCTTCCAACCTTTCCTCCACAGGAAGAGTTTGCATGACTTTTATAAGCAGGAATTTTTGCCGATTCAGGTGCTGAAGGGCAGCAGTGGCATCCTGGGGACTGTCTGAGCAAGCACGTGCCCTGCTGAATCTCAGAGAGCATCATAATGAAAATGACGAAGCAGCCTCTACCATTGCTGCTCCTCCCCTCTGGGCAGGTTCGTAAGTGCTTTACCGGTATCATCCCAGGGGTTTCAAGTTCGTGGGAAAGACCAACGGAAGTGCGCACAAAAGGGCGCGCTGGGCAGAGGAGTTTGAGAAAGCGCCGGTTCGGGGCTCTGACCTGCGTGCTGCGCCGGAGGCTGGCCATTTGAGGGGCTGGCCCTGGGGAACGCCTGCAGGAAGAGGGCCCAGAGCAGCTGTGAGAGAACCTTTAAGAAAACAATACTTGTGTTTGCACTAATCATTCAGCAGGGGAAAGAGCTTGAGGGGCCACAGAATGCTCTTTTCTCCCTGTACTTGACCTTGTGTGGGTGGCCCACTGCACATGGAAACATGGCCCTAGAGGCAAAGGAAAGCCAAGGGGGACAATACCGTCCCCTCCTCCCTGGAAAGGAGACACACTCCGTAGACAGGGTGGCGCCCCACCAACACCCTTTAGAAGCCCCGGGGAACCCCGAAAGGAGACAGGGTTCTGACTCCATGGGCTGGACCAGAGGTCATCAGGAGGGCAATTCCCCCGGTGACATCTGTCGATGTCTGGAGACAGTTTGGTTGTCACAACCGGCTGGGTACGTTGCTAGTGGCTGCTACACCTCCTCCAGGGCACAGGACAGCTCCCGCCACCAAGAGTTATCTGGCCCCCAGCGTCAGTGGAGCGCTGGCTGGGACGCTGTCGGCCGGAGCGAAGCTCAGTGAGGCCAGGGACCCGGCCCTCTGGGTGGGTGCTGTGTCTCCGGCACCCGCACGGGGTCTGGCCCAGAGCAGGCCTGCGCCACACGCCTGAGGACTGACTACACAAACATGAACTGGTCCAGCCCCGTCAGAAATGACAGCATCGCCTCATGAAGTCAAGGTAAGGCACCCTCTGATCTCACCTTGTCGTCACCGCGGCGACTAGAAAAGGCGACAGTCACGACTGGGCACACTGTATTTGCACATTGTTACCTTTCATGCACCCTCACCTTCTCTGTTCTTGTCGAAGAAAGAATGTTTTCCTTTCTGTCCTTTCTCGTCCCCTCTGCTGAATGCCCTAGGACGCGCAGGGCAGTCGTGCCCAGGACAAAGAACGGCCCAGCCCCAAATGCCAGCAGCGCTGAGGTTGAGAGGCCCGGACACGAACCAAGCAGGCGAGTCGTCACCTGTGCCTGGGACCTAACCTTTGACAAGGGGGTCAGGGGAGGCTGTCCCCACGAGGGAGGTCCTTGTCTGCCTCTAGCAGACTTGGAGTTTTGAAACCTCGTTTCTGGCAGTAAGGCCCGCCGATGGCTCACCGCAGGCTCAGCGTTCCGTCAGCTGCGCGGGCAGCTCTCTCTGCCGTGGGTTCACCCATCGTGAACAGGGAGCTGGAGGAGGCAGGCTCAATGGAAACCACAGTGGGCAGAGGCTGGTGGCATTGCTAGTTCTTATGTTTTCCGGCTGTCACTGTTGCCGTGGAGAGAGCACTTCTCTGAACGAAAGGGGAGGGAGGCTGATGGGCTGTCCCAGCACACGGTCCCTCCACTGACGCAGTGGCCTTGGACCTGCCCCTTCCAGGTCCTCCAAGGCCCCTTGGCATTTGTCATCTCCGAAACAGACAGAAGCCTGCGGAGCGGCTGACTGATGGATGGGAATGTAATTGCTGGTTAGGAAGACCTTTATGGTGGGCTGATTCCCACCCCACGCTATTGTCAAATGCCTGTATTATAGTGAGCACAGAATGTCACCCACTTAAGCACAGCAACGAAATGCTCTCAAGCCCATTAGCTTTCACTCAGAAGTAACAAGAAAGGGGGGCGGGTAAAGTCGCTACCTTTCTTCAATTGTTAGGCAAGACAGTATTTCTTTTCCAACATAAAAAACACAGAATGGTCTGGCTGATGGGGAAGATCTGCTACTAACTGAGCTGCGTTTGCGACTCAGCAGATTCACGACGCCCAGGGGCCTTTGCTCTGCCAATGAAAACGTGCACGGCTGAGACCGTTTATTTCATCTCTCCTCATGCCTTTCGGTTTGTTCTTGCCGTTATTCGATGGCCTGGAATCACGGCTGAGACCCTCGCCACCACTGACTGAGTGCTCACTACGCCCTCTACCTGGGCCCTCTCGTTCCCCTGGCTCAGTGTGCTCGCGTGACTTGCCTGAGTGTGCACAGCCAGGGCGTGGCGCCGAGTGACGCTCCTGCTGCTTCTGATGTTACTTCCGACGACAGGAATGTGTTCTTTCTGGGTGCTCTGCACGTGCCAGGCCGTGAATACCAGGCTCTGAATGCACCCTCTCGGTGATGACCAGGATGGCGAAACTTCCCCAAGGAACACAGGGCCGTGCTGTGTTCTCATTCACGGTACTGGGGTGCTGGGTCTCAGCACCCTCCACTTTCCTTTTTAGTTTTGCATTTTTTCAGCTTCACTGAGATGTAATTGACCTACAGCGTTGTGTCCGTTTAAGGCATGTGGCATGCTGCTTGGCTACACGTATATTGCAAACTGGTGACCTCTTTTCCACCTATTGTTTGCATCACTCTTGCCTGTGTGTCAACTAGTGACCTAGAGTCACACCTGTCTGGGGTCTCGGGGAGTGTCCGCAAGGGGGTCTGGCTTCCACACTGACTCCAAGGGCCGCCCCCGCACTGAGTTGATCGTGTACAGATTCAGCTGTGCACGCCATTGCACGAGGCAATCTTATGCCACATGGGGCGTGCGGGACAGAAAGTGCAGAGCAGCTGAGGCGTCTGCGGGTCTAGTTAGGGTCAGAGCCCCTCGGTCTCCCCACAGGAAGCGCGTGACCCCAGTGCTTAAGATACACAGTGATCCTGCCACATCACCATACATACGAGCCTCCTGTGTTACCCTGGGCTCAGCCGAAAGAGAGACGTGAACTCCAGGGCCGGGGACAGGCCGCCCTGTCGGGTGACTTAGAGAAAGGAGGTTCCCGACATGCCTGGGGTCTTCCTGGGGGATTGGCTTTGGATTCCCCCTTCTTTGCAGTCTTAGCACCCTGCACTCCTGGTCAAGCATGTGCAATGCAACTGCGACGCATAGGAGACAAATTGAAAGTATTGCTGAATTCATAACAACTTTTCATTATTATCGATTTGTTCAATTAACCGACACTGAAGTGCAAGTGCCTTCCGGCGAAAGTCGTTGACATTAGGGGTCGTCTGCTGGAAACAGCCGGAGACTACAAACACGGAGCTGCCGCAGAGGTTCCTGAGTCAAGTTTGAAGTCTGTCTGGGCCTCTGCCCCCCAAGGCTGACGTGTTCTAGTGCTTAGAAAAAGCATAATCTATTGGACTTTAATTCTTTGGAAATTGGCAGTGCCGATATGAAGCATGAGATCACTCTCGGTGACACAGTTTATTCAATTTACCAGCCTCCTTCCTCCCTCCCCCATGCCCAGGGCGGACTCGGCCTGTGCCTGCCGTATGACACACACAGCTTACAGAAGGTCCTGTGGCCTGAGTGTTTGCCCATGGGTCTATGGCACCCCCGGGGCAGTCGGGCCTTGGCCAGGAATGCACTCACTCAGGAGGACCGCACTCCTTCATCTGTCTTTGCTTCTGAACTCTGATCAACACCAGCCGAAATAAAGTTAGGACTGTATAAACGTAACTGCTCCTGAGCTGTTAAAGAGTTGAAATTATATTTGGCCCTTTGAAGACAACCGCAAGGCTGATGCGGTCCCCGGCGAAAATGAGTTTGACACCCCTGCCCGCAGGCATCACAGAGGCGGCCTGAGCTGACCCAGTGAAAGACGGTGGACATTTAACAATGCGTCTCTGATGCAGACTGGCCAGCTGCTTCTCCCACAGGAAGACTGCTCCGACCCACCAAAGTGGAAACTCGAAGCTGACCCAGTCGCTGAATGAGGGACGGTCATGCACATTCATAAGCGACTCTTCTGTTTCCACAAGGACTCCCTGCCAGGTTCCTGTAGGCAGCTGGCTCCTTGCACGCGCACACACACGCACACATCTGAAATCCCGCTCGGTTTACAGAAGCATTCCTTTCTGTGAGCGTTTCCATTGTGAAGAGCTAACTGCGATCTTTCAGGGAAGCACCTTGCCTTGCCTCCCAAAGATAATTCTCCTGTGTCCTGGTTTTCCCTTTGGAACGCGCTCTCTTTGGAGAACAAGGTATCCTGGATGTTTGGTTCTGATTCTGGGCACCCCAACCCTGTCAGGAGGCCGATACTTATTTATTGATGCTGATGAGGGAAACAGAAGCAGGGGTGTTCTCACTTCCTTGTCATGTTTTCTGGGGGGGTATTTTTTTTTATCAGCATCTGTAAAACATGCACCAAGAAACTCTTGTCTTTGAATACTCAGCCTGTCGAAGGGATGGGGCTGCTTTTGGGGGCCCAGAGACCACACGTCTCCGATGCAGTCCTCGTTAATCTCTGGCCAGACATTCCACAGGCACGATTCCCCACACACGCCTGTTTTCAGACTCCAGCTCGCTGCGGAGGGTAGCCCAACTTCGACCCCTAAAAGCAAACTCTCTGTTGTATGGCACACTTTTGCAAGCTGAGAGCAAGCACACAGTTAACACCTGACTGTTGCAGTGAAGGACTTAGAGACGAGAGGACTTTTTATTTGCCTTCCATTCGAGGCCTGCTACAGCAATCTCTCAGCATGTGGTCCCAGGCCCAGCGGCTTCAGCATCATCAGAGAACGAGATAGACCGGCTTTCACTGGCCCCGCCCCAGACCGACTGAGACAGAAGTCTCTAGGGGGGTGCCCAGCCACCTTTGTTTGATAAGCCCCTCAGGTAATTCTGACTTTGCTCAAGTCTGAGAACTGCTGTGCTGGAGGCTCAAGCTTCTTCTTGAGTGCTGAACTCCTCACCACCCCCACCGCCCCCATCAGAAGCAGTCTGTATTGTTCTATTGAAGATGTGAGCCAACTTCTTGGCTCCCAAAAGGGTCTTCAGGGACTCAAGACCCTGGAGGAGGGAGGATTTTTAGGCTGGGAGGTAGAGAGGAGGACACAGGTGGAAAGAGGCAAGGGTCCCCTCTCCCAGGGACCTCTCCATCACCACCCCCCGACAAGGTGGCCACATCCCTACCCTCTCTTGGACTGCAGTACCCTTGGTCTTCCATGGTAAGGGGGGCGATGTGGGGCAGGAGCCTAGACCGAGGGTCTTGGATGCTCAGAAGCTGAGGAGCTGGCAGCTGGGTTTGTCCACAGTCAGTGAGCAGCAGCTTAGCAGCGCCCACGTGCTTCCATGCAGGGCCCTGGCCTCCTGAAGGAGGAAAGTCCTTGTCCCATCCTTCAACCCCGCCAGGACTACTGTTCCCCACTCCTTTCTCTCCTTCTTCACTAGCCCGGGTGGTCCCCCCTACCTCCTCCACTTCCCCCCAGGCCCCAATACCGCTCTCTCGAGTCCTGATCTTCTCTAGTTTTGAGGGGCATGCACTCTGCAGAACCATTCCGTCCAGCACGTTTGGTATTTCTGTCTTTGAGTCAATCATCTGTCTTGGGGGCTGACGCAAATTCTCACGCTTGATAGCATGAGCTACAGAGGGGCGGAAACGTCCTCATGCATGTGTGGGGGGGGTCGGGGCAGGGGGTTGAGGTTTGGAGTGCACCCAAAACACAAAGATTAGTCCTGGGACCTGACAGTGCCATTGCGCAGTCATTAACTGTCACACTGACAGCGACTCTGACCACTCACCCTCGTGAGGACATGAAGTACCGTAACGAAGGTTTGTTTCTGACTTATGTGTTTTAGCTGAATTAGCATCTCGGAGCAGAAAGGCTCAGAGTCTCACACAGGCGTGTGACGTCATATCTTGTGTGACTGGCACAGGGCTGTGGCCAGATTTATTCCCTGGGGGCCCTAGCTCGGCTTCACTCGGTAGGAGATACCTTCCCCAGGAGACGCGCGGGCTGATGGACAGAGCCGTCCTGAGCAGGCAGCTCATAGCTCAGAGCCCGTCCCAGCCTGGGAAGCCATCACAGCCATTCCTCGTCCCTTTCTGAACACCTGCCCGCTCCGTTCCACTCTGCAGATGGCGGGGCCACTTCCCACATCTGCACGGGTCCATTGCAAGATTCCTCCTCCGAGGCTGAACAGATCCCACCATCCAGGCGTCTCCCGTTGCCATGCCTACACTTGAAACACCCGGTGCAGGCCCCTCCTTTAAGGTAAGTGTGAGCATGAGAGAAAGCGCTTGGATAGTGTTCGAGTTAACAACGGGCGCGTGGAGTAAGGAAATGAAAGAAGGGACGACCCACTTCTGACGTTCCTGCCACCCTGACCGCAGCGACAGCTTTGCCCTCACAGGCGCAAAGCACAGAGCCTTCCTCCACCGAGGACACGGTCAGAGGGAGGATCCCTTATTTTGCATCTAGAAACGGGTCTCCAGCCTGACTCTTTCCTGGGGCTCTGCTGCAGAAATGCGTCCTGGCCTAACGTACCTTCCACCTCCAGCAGTTGCACCTGAACTAATGAAAGTCAACACTATTTATCCAACTCCCAGGAAGCCCGGAGCTCCATGTTAGCCGCTGTTTGAAGTGTGGGCCAAAGGCGGTGAAGTGAGGAAAGATCGGGATTGGAAATGGACCTGCTGAGTACTCTGCTGGGAGACAGAGAACTTAAAAAAGAAAAGCCAGTAATTCTCCACTTGACCATCCCGCAATTAATTAATTAATCTGAAAGCAAGAGCTTCTTTCTTTCGTTTGGCTGCACGGTCTGGGCAAAGGACTGCAGGGGCCCCCAGCCGGAAGTAGGATGGAGTGGGAGGCCCGGCAGGTAGGACCCATCACAGGTACTACCTATCTATGCAAATTACCCTGACCACTGTGCCTCTTTCTGAACTCTCCACAAAACTGGTTTCCCAGGTCCCAAAGGTAGTTATGAGGTCTGGCTCTGATATCAGTTGTGAGAGTGGCTTCTGTGGTTGGTAAAACTGCCTGAGACCCAGGACCATCACGGGAGGACCTAATGGATGGAGCATTCGTAATCCCTCTGATACCAAGGAGTGATTTTGTACGGCTTGGAAAACAGCTGCTTTCCACAGCTGGTGCCCGGGAGCGAAACTCTGGCTTTTAGGTAAACTCCATCAGCAAACAGATCCACACGGGAGGCACCGCTGCTCTGCTCTCCAAAGACAAGGCTGCTTTCCGGAGCCACGGAGAGGTGCCATGGGGTGGCTGAGGAGAGGCCACACCTGTCCTTGTTCCCTGTCTTCTCTCCTTGCACTGCACCCGCGCAGCCATCAGCAAACGTGTACTGATTGCCCCGTGTTTGGGGTCCCACTCTAGACACTTTGCACGCTGTATCTGCCTGTACAGACAGGTGCAGTCAGCCACTCAGGTCTTCCTGGGGGGCCTGGAGGCTGAACCTCACTTTTGCAAGTGGCTGAGGCTCAGAAGTGAAATGGAAATCTGAACTTCGATCACACTCCAGGCCCTCGCTACCCACCCCTTTCTCCTTCCAGGACTCTCACACTTCACGTGGCCTGGTTGGTCCTTCTAAAAGATATAATGGGGTCAGTGGGTCAGGTGCAACCAAACTGAAGCATCTCCAGGGAACTGAGAGAAAAGGCAGGCTTAGAAAATACAATAGAAGTGGCACAGGCAGGGATATACATGTAGGGGTGGGGTCTTCCTGGGACCCTCCCCAAATCACACGACTCAGTTGGACACCACTGTCTTTACATTAAGCCATGGAAGGTTCAGCTTTTGATTGGTTTGCATGGAAGCCAAGAACATCCGTGGGAAGTGATGTTGACATTGTTCCTGACTTAGCCCAGGTTCTCTAGCTCTGTCACCCCGAGAGAGGTGACACAGGTGACCAGTAGCTGGATCACTGCCAATGCAGCTATGACACTTATCTTGAAAACCTTGCAAGTTTCCAGTATACAAAGGAAGGACTATTGGTTTCATGGTCCAGGAAACTGCCACCTCCTGCCTTGTCCCAGCAGGATCTGAACTAGCGACACTGGATGGCCAACAGCCTCCGTGGAGATGCACTCGCAATGTTGTCTTCCCCGTTTGCACACCCAGAGGGCTCCGTGAGGGTCACGCCCCAAGTAAGTCACACGTAAAGGCCAAACCATTTCCACAGGCTTTCACAAGTATGTTCTCTACCACCTTCGCACTGCCAGGGATTGAGTTTGGTTGTTTAGGTTCTTAAGTGCAAACAGCTGCAGTGGACTGGCAGCCAGCTTTAAGAAACAGATGTGTGTTTCTGGAGCAACCGGTTTTCCTTTTTATTATGATGTCACCAAATTTGGTTTATTTCCAAGCAATTTACATTTTAAGCTCTTGCTTGTGAACTAACGATGATAACTGTGGCCTCCAGGTGGGGAGATTTATCTCAGCAAAAGGATCTGCTAAGCAGTGCAGAATTTTTAGCGTTTATTATTAGCAACACGCCATGAGCGGAATGGCCCCACTTGCAACTTAACTGGTGTACCAGCCACTTCTCACTTCTGCAGTCTCATCGGAGGGGACGCTTTGGTTTAGTGTTGGTCTAGAAAGTAGTGTATTTTTAACCCAACCATTCTCACCCAGGACAGGTGTGATCCTCAGAGGAGATCTGGAGATATCTGAAGACTTTTTTGATTGGTATGTCTGGGGGAAGGATGTTATTGGCATCCAGGGACACCAGGGATGCTACTGAATACCCAACAGTGCACAGAACAGCCCCCAGAACAAGGAATTGTTTTGCCCCACTGTCAACAGTGCTGAGGTTGCAAAACCTTGCTGCTGGGAGTTGGATTGTGCCTCCAAAAAGACGTGTTAAAGTGCTTACCCACAACGCCTCGGGACGTGATCCTATTTGAAAGTAGGACCATTGCCGGAGTAATTCGCTAAGATGAGGTCATACTGGGGTAGGGTGCGCCCTAAATCTAATGTGGCTGGTGTCCTTATAAGAAGAGGAGAGCCAGCATGCAGACCGTCACACAGGGTGAACACGTGAAGAAGGCGGCAGAGACTGGAGTGAGGGCGTCACAAGCCAAGGAGAGCCGGGAGCCACAGATGCTGCAGGAGTCAAGGAAGGGCCCTTCCCCAGAGGTTCAGGGCAGTGGGGCCCCGCCGACCCCTTCAGCTCTCTGAGAGAATATGTTTGTTTTAAGCCACCAGTTTGTGGGACTCTGCCACAGCAGCCCTGGGAAACGAATCTACTTCCTTAACACAAGTAAAACTTGCCTTCATCTTAGAATGATAATAGTTCTGTTTTCATGACAGGCAGCGTTTGGCGGGGAAAATACACGGCTCTCTCTTCACGAATCCCCTCCCTATACGTTACTGTGCTCTGTCCACAGGCCTCACCGTTCCCACTTTAGAGACGGATGGCGATAAGAATCAGCATTTCTCCAGAGCTTTCTAGTGCCAGCCACCCTGCCATGGGCTTGATGAACGCTACCTCCCGTGACCAGTGCAGCCACCCTAGGGGACAGCCACTGAGCTCACCCCCACTGTGCAGCAGAGGACACGGATGTGCATGGAGGGGAGTGCATTTCTCCAGCCCCGACCACCCCCCCCCCCGGTGGTGAAGTGGAGAAGGCCCGCACTAGAGGCGCTCCAGGGCCCTCACTCTTAGCCCCCTGCTCTCTGGCTCTGAGGAGGCAGAGGCTGAAACACCCACAAGGCCACCGGTCAATGCCGATGGCATGGGCCTCATTCATGATGCCATGGCCCTGCTAACGCAGCTCTCGTGAAGGCGGCCTTGCTGTACGCCATTCCTGAAACTCACTCGAGTTCAGAGGCAAACGGAGAGCGGGACCACCACGTACTATATCCCTGTCTTTGAGATTCAAAATTGGCACCAGTAATGGCTCTGATAAGGCTGCACTTACCAAAAACCAAAAACAAAGCAAAACCCTCTTCGTTGTTTTAGTCTAGTGGTTCCCCAAGTTTCATGCACGACACCATTGAAGTCTTGAGCGGGGGCAGCAAACTTTTTTGCAAAGAACCAGTGAATATTTGAGGGTTTGCAGGCCAAGCGTAGTCTCCGTCCTTTTTCCACCCTTTAAAAATGTAAAATCCATTCTTAGGTCGAGGGTCCTCAAGAAAGAGGCCGCTGGCTGGATGTGGCTGGCCAGCCCAAGTCTGCTGACCCCTCTGAAGGGACAGAACTGAGAAATATGCAAGGGAAACACCTTTTGATGTGCATTTTTCACTGGGATTGTCCTGAGGGAAAATGGCTCATAGGCAGAGGGCGGGGGGTGGGAGCCAGTGCAGGCCTCTGCTGGGCTGGGGCACCCACCCAGGCCTTAGAACAGCGAGGTGGGGCACTGCAGATGTTTAAACATCACCTCGACATCATTCCGATCATTTTCTCTGTCTCTCAGGCTGAGATGGATGCCTGCCAGGGGTAGTTTATAGAGATTTCAGCTCTTTCTGAGTCTCCAGCTGCCAACCTTACCTGGATAATGAGGACTTTTATGGGCACCGAACTGGATTTCCTTTAAAAATGCAAGCAGGGCTCCCTGGAGGGGAAGCGCAGGGCCTTCTGGGGCAGGACGACGGTACCTGGAGCTCCATATTAATGGTGCTCTCACAGGAGGAGAGAGGAGGAGGCAGCAGCAGGGCCGGGAGATGAGCCCTGGGGTTCTGGAAGGGGCTGGGTGGGCACTCCGGGGAGGGGGGCCTCGCGGAGGCGGGGGTCCCCTTTCTGCATCAGTTTCTCTCTATGTGAAGCGCCTCCAAGGGATAAAGTAAAGACGGATAACATACATAGAGTCAACCCTTGATAAACAAGGGTTTCAACTGCACCGATCCATTTATGAGCAGATTTTTTTTCAATAAATGCAGCAGGCCCTCCTATCCCTCAGTTTCATATCCGCAGATCCAACCATGGATTCCAAACCATGGATTTTCCATCAAGCGCGTGGTGGAACCCAGGTGTTCCAGGGCCTGACTGTAGAATCAAAAGTTACAGGCGCAGCTCTGTGGGTGCACGGGTAGTGGGGTGAGGGCGTGGAAGGATGGAGCAAACAGGAAAAAGGACTCGTGGACATGGACAACGTGTGGTGATTATGGGGGGAGACGTAAGGGGGTTAAATAGTAATGGAAAATTACAATAAAAAGGAATTTTAAAAAATTATAGGCAGGTTTTCTGGCCCCTAACCCCTGGCATTGTTCATTGTTTGAAAGTCAACTGTACATCTAAATCAGCGAACGTTTGTCAGGTGGTAAAAGAAAAAGAGTAAGATTTGGAGTCACCTAAGTCTGGATTTGAATCCTGGACTTGTAATTTTCTAGCTGGGGAACACTGGAAAGATGACTTAGTCTCTTCAGAACTCAGTGTAGCCACTGGTGAAGTGGGGAAAATAATTCTGATCTTCAAGTGCTCACGGGGGCTTCAGCTATCTGTAGACTGCGCAGAGAGCCTAAAACAACGCCTTGTGCATAGTAGGTGTACATCTTAGACTTCCAGCTGCACTGGCTGTGGCACACAGACTAGAGTCTGGGCCCATGATCCCCGCCTCCTGGCGTTCACCCACTTGTGTGAGGCCCTCACCTGGAGGGCGGGAGGGACCTGGGCCTTGCTCCGAGCGAACAAAACATGGCGGAAGTGAAGAAACGTCACCGCGAGGGTTACGCTGCACAGGACCGACGTCTGTCCTGCCAGCGTCTCTCTCTTGCTGCCGGCTTTAAGAAGTGAGTTGCCTATGATGACGACCATGTGGCCAGGACCGCAGCCAAACTCAGTATGACAACCCCAAATATCTCCAGCCACTGCCACGGGTCCCCAGGGAGAGAAACGCCCTCCTCCATGGCCACTGCTCTAGACCCTTCTGTGTTATTAACAGTGACAATGACAATACCGAAGACAAGCACTACTAGGAACCAGGCTCCGTGCCAAGCACTCATCCCGCCTTATTTTGTTTAATAGTGATATTGTTAGGCATTACTCCTGTCCTTGTTTTATAGGGTTTGGAGAAGACTCAGAGAGTTTAAACACTTTTCTCAAGGCGGGTAATCCATGGCCATAGCCTGGATCCACCTGTCTGACTCCAAAGTGGGTGCTGGGGTCGGCTAGACCCAGAGGGGCAGTGTGCCTTACACCCGACCAGAGGCCAATCTCCCAGTGTGTGTCCTTGTCACAACTTAACAATGCACAGTGCCCAAGTGTCCACTGCACCAGAGCCTTCATGTGCTCCGCTCTCCTGCTACGATCTGACTTTAGACCAGACCTCTTTCTGACCCCGGATACACTCTGCTAGTTTGACTTTGGGGCTGTTTCTTTCATTCAAGATCTCAAAATGAGATGTCTGTAGGGAGCTAGGAGGCAAAATGAAAAGCCAAAGTGGGCTCAGTGCAAGACGGTGACAGGCAGCCGACCTCTCAGCCTCATTCGGTGAGACTTTGGGGATGGTGGGGACTGCGGGAAATTAGAGAGCAGCTGCTTCTCTGTCATGTCCTGTGGGAATGTGTCCTGGGACTGTCAGATATTTGCAGGTTCTCGAGAAAACTTGAATTTGGAATGATATATGTAACATCATTTAAAACATTTTGGTAGTTTATTCAAGTTCAAAACCCTCTGTGGCCTGATTCTGGGCTGAATCTGGCTCTTCTCTTTAAAATGAATCTCCTAAGGCCTTTTTCTGCATTTGCCTGAGTCCTTCCCATTGGCCGAGGCTGGGCTCACAGCCATGCATCCTGCCTGGACCACTGCTGAGTCCTCTCCAGCATCCTCTATCATCTGTACCACTGGCGCGGGCCTCGGCTCCAGGGTGCCGTTTGATTTGTTCTCTGTGTCACGTGCTCCTTCGTCTTGTCTCCCCAATAACAGGAAAGTCGCCTCAAGGGGTAGGACCATGCCTTAGGTTGTCTTATGACTTTCTTACAGCACAGGACAAAGCTCAGCATGCAAAATGAACTCAGAAAGGACTTTGAGTGAAAGTCCTTTCTCACAGTCAGCCCTGACCAGCTTGTGCTGGAACGCAAGCCTGCTTCCCCCTTGGCTCTCTGCATCCACGGTGCAGAACCTCCGATGACTGTCACACCCCTGACCTAATCACTCCTAAGCTTTTTTGATCTTTAGGCCAAGAGCTCCCAATATTTGGAGAAAATTGGATGTATGACGCCGCACCCCTTGATTTGCTCCGCCCTTGTTGATGTTTGCACACTCCACTCCTGGACATTTATTTCTCTGCTTCCTCTTCAGTTTCCCCACTTGGAGAAAAGGAAAAACAAGGATTACGCCTCCCTCTCGCATTCTTTTCTAAGTGATAGACTGAAGAGGTGTATAAAACTGAGCGCATCGTGTTGATCACACCTTGGATGCACAGAGATGACCGACATCTGAATGCCGCTAATTCTCCACCAACTGTCAACAGCTGCTGGGAGTACCCACCACACAGAGAACCCTCCAGGCAAAAGCGAGGTGGCTGCCAGCCAGTGTTAAGTGTCTCAAAATGGGCCTCAAAATCAATTAAGGATAAAACTAATTAGCAGAGGGATTCATTGAGAGGAAGTTAAAAAAAAAATTCCACTGGTTTCCAAACTGTTTTATGAACACACTTCAGTTTGCGGCCCCAATGGACATCTCTGTATTGATGAACGTGGAGAGCGAGCGCGGCTCCAGGACCAACACAATGACCCTCTTCGAGGGCAGCTTGCTGGTGGGCCTGAGGTTGAGGAAGCGCGGCCTCTACAAAGCACCTGGAGCCTCACAGAGACAGGAAACCCACAGACTGTCACGGAGGTCCTCCCCCCACATCTGCGTCGGCTGACCTTCTATCAATAGCTCTTCACCAAGGAAAAATTATCTTTCACTCCTGCAATCAAGCACTTCCGTGCAAAGCAATCTCCACTTATTTGTGCCAATTTCCCTAAATCGCTAGCGTGTGGCAGAAATATGCATGCAGTGGGCTCCAATAGTCTTTCTCATCTTTTTCCTCGAATCCCCGCCCCCCCCCATCCTCAACTCCTGATGCTCTCTTGAATGTATGGTGACTTCTGTCAGAATGCAGCCCTGGCTGGAACGTGGCATGGGCCAGCTGAGCACTGAGGGGCCTGCTGGACACAAGCTCGTGAGAAATCACACCTGATTGGGTCAAGTCGGCTCTGATTTCCCTCCGCGGGTCTCACCCCGGTGCTGCTCCCACAGGAGTCCCGCCCGGCTCCCTTCTTACTTCTGACTTCTCCGGACTCCTTTCACTTGGACGCCCGGCACCTTCTTCTTTACGTCCTGTGACAGGTGATATTTTGGGCCCCTTCCTATGAGTCCAGTGTTGGGCTCAGTGCTGCATGTGCGATTTTTCAGAGCAATCATTTATCAAGGGCCTTCTGTGTGCAAAGTACCATTCTAGGCACCGAGGATATGGCGGTGAACAGCACAGGCAGAGCCCTGCCCTCGGGGAGCTCACATGCTTGTTGGGGGGCAGGCAGGAAGTACCAGCTGCAGATGAGTGCCGCATACAGAACATCCCAGAGTGGTCCATGCTCAGGAGAACGAGGCAGGACCGAGGGACAGGAAGAGGCAGTTGGGGGAGGGGGGTGGAATGACATCCCAGATGGGCAGCTTGGGGAGGTGACACCTGGTCAGGACCTGGAGGAACTGAGAGGTCAGCTACATGATGGCCGAGGGTGGAGTAATCCAGGCGGGAGGAGTGACGGGGGCCCGGGTCCTGAGGCCAGGCGTCCTGTATGCTGGTAGAACAGCAAGAGGCCCTCGCAGCCACGAAGGGGTGAGGGGAGCGTGAGTGGGTCCCTCGGATGACGGGGGTTCCCGAGAGCATGCAAGGACTTCGTGAGTTGGGAGCCACCGCAGAGCTCCGACTCAAGGAGCAGCAGGACCTGACTTCAGGTGTGACAAGGTCGCTGCCGCCGTGTTGTAAAGAACTCGACAAAGAGGGTCAAGGGCAGGACATCACACTGGCTCATTGGAACAACCCCTTGAGGTCCCCATCATCTCCCATGTCAAGTGAAACAGTGACCTTTATGCAAATACGATTCATTCAAAGACACTCTAGTAGCTCAGGGATGTCGGGGTGCACGGCAGATGGAGGCAGAACGGGCTCGTTCCACAGGGAGCTGGGGAGGTCAGCGGGGTCCCTACAGGTCAGAGCATGGTTTACACGTCTGCAGACAAGAAGCATTTTTGCGCTGTTATCACTTGTCTAACTTACACAAATAAAAAATCAAATAACCTGGAGAGGGAGGGGTCTTCTAGATAAAACATAACTTTGAACTGAAATGCACATTTTTCCCCTCCAGGACAAAAAAAAAAAAAAAACCCAAAAAACAAAACCTGAGGCAGAGAGAGGTTAAGAAGCATTCAGTAACTGCTTAAGCTGGGATGCAAACCCAGCTTTTTCTCATTCCCAAGCCAGTGCCCTCCACACTTCACATGTGCTAGAGACTGGCCGAAATGACATCACAGATTTAGAGAGCAGTAAAACTTGGTTATGTACAATAACCTTCTCAAAAGAACTGCATAACTTAATATCCAAATCAACACATATTTCCTGAATGTCTGCGCTGAGTGAAGCATGGAGATAGGGCACCGGGGACCCAAAGATAACTAAGAAATAGCTTCCAATGAGCCAGCAATTCCAGGATGCAAAAAGCGACCCTGGCACAGCGGAAATGCCCAGAATGCATTGCATGCATTAATCTAGCGCCCTGATGAAAGACCCTCCCCCCTATTGTCCCTGTTTGCGGTGTTTCTACCAGCTGCATTTTTAGTGACAAGGGGTATGGAACATCCAGATATATAAATGTGTCCACTGCCACGCAAAATTCCACAGACAGCCACAGCCTGGGAAACTCACGGCCAAGCTGGTGGGAAGGCTGCTCAGACCAGCAGGATAAAAAGATAGGTATCACGTGCATGTATGCGTCACCAACTCAGAGGTGCTTTCTTAACTGGGATACAAAGTGAAGGGTCTAAAGAAAACTCATGAGAAGGAGTAAAAAATGTATTTTTAGAGAGAAGTTATTTCATGTCAACTTGACTGGGCCATGAGGAGTCCAGACTTGGTCAACATTACCCTAGGCATTTTTGGTAAGTTCAACATTTGAATTGATAGATTGAGTAAAGCAGATTGCTCTCCCTAATGCGGGTGGGCCTCGTCTAATCAGTTGAAGGCTTGAAGAGAACGAAAACGGACTTTCCCTAAAATAAGTGGGAATTTCTTCTACCTGACTGTCATGAAGCTGGGCAGTTCCCCTCCTGCCTTCAGACTTGAACGGATACATCAGCTCTTCCTAGATCTCGAATCTGCCAACCTTTGGACTAGACCTACACTCTTAGCTCTCCTGGGTCTGCAGATTTTCAACTCATCCTGCAGGTTCCGGGACTTGTCAGCCTCCATAATCAAGTGAGCCAATTTCTTCTAATGCATCTCTACACGCGGCTCCATCCAATCGGTTCTGTGTCTCTGGAGAACACTGACTCATCCGTACCTCCAGCAGCTCTAATTTCCGTCCCCTTCCGTGCCTACCACATAGTTGATACTTAATTCATATTTAAGGGATACTTAATTGGCTCAGGTGTCTAGAGTGGTTCAAGCATTTACCTTTTGGCTGCTTTTCTCTTCCTCATTCAAAGAATGAGAACAGGCACGTTTTGTGAGGGATGAAGGAATTTGGGAAATTTGAATGTCTGCCTTTGCAGCTTTGTTTCTTTCCATATTATTCCTTTTCTTATTTCATAAAGAACCCAATCTCTTTCTTCTTACACCTGATATTACTCATCTATGGATTCCCAACAGAGAAAGCCAAAAGTTTGGCTGATTTTTGTTTTCTTTATCAAAGTCTCAAATTGTAACACCTTTGCCACACTGGCCCTGAGAATCGATTCAGGTGCCTGCCCAACCAGGTGGGTGTCCCTTCTCCCATGGCCATCCTCTGTGTGTCTGTCCTGAAATAGGACAACCTTTGGAGTGCTTTTGGCTGTAAGCAACTGAAAACTTAACCGAACATCTGCTAAATAGAAAGGCCATTTGGCAGCTCATCTATCTACCAAGAAGTCTGAGGATGGGGCAGATCCGGGGTGGTGGTGGGGCAGGAGGATCAGCACCGCCAACAGGAGACCCGGGTGTTTTCTGCGCCACCGAGTGGGGTGCAGTGGCTCCCTCTTGGGGTCCGTGTTGGCTACAGCTGCTCGGGCTTTGCTTGTAGACACAGTGGCGTACAGCAGAGAGAGGAACATTTCCTTCCCTCAGTTCTTTTCATTTCTGAGGACACCTTTCCCAGAAGCCACGGAGCGGACTTTCTGTCACACATTAATAGCCAGGAGAGAGTCCGTGTCATTCCTAACACAGCCACTGGGCAGGAGGAGACAGAAGTCCCCATGGTTGGCTTAAGGAGACTGAGATCCTCTCTGTGGAGGGTGGGAAGGGGTCCAAGCTCACCAGAGTGACAGGGTTACTCTAGGAACAGGGTGGGCTCACCTCCTGCGAGCAAAGAGGGAGGGATGTGGGTAGACAACCAAGAGTGACAGCCACAAGTGGCAGCAGAGCAAACTTCGCAGAGAGAAGGGGCCACGCCCCCCTTACAGATGAGCAAATAGCTGCGGAGGTGGAATAGAAACCAGGAGGGGGATTTTAGGAATTTCAAATTCCATTTGCATGCATCCAGATTCAGCACTTTTTAAAAATTTTTTTAAATATATTTATTGATTTTAGAGAGGAAGGAAGAGAGAGAGAGACATCAATGTTGAGAGAGAAACATTGATTGGTTGCCTCCCACTTGCACCCCAACCGGAGATTGAACCCACAACCTAGGTACGCGCCCTGGCTGGGAATCAAACCCCCAACCCTCTGGTGTACGGGACGATGCTCCAACCAAACAAGCCACACTAGCCAGGGCTCAACATTAAGTCTTGACAACATATAAAACTTACTGAGGGATAACAGTATTTTAAAATCGAGATCTGGAAACTATTTTCTCCCTAAAGACTGAACTTCTAAACTAGCGGCATGTCAAGGGGAGGTGGCCCACGTAAAACCATTCACATTCTTTTCTGTGACAGAAGCTCCTGATACCATTTTCCCTTCTCCTCCCCCCAGAAGTGATCAGAGTCACTCTGGATAGAGCACCCTTTCCAAATTCACACAGCAAACACACGTGCTCGATTCAGGAAGAGCTGCCATTTATTAGGCACTTCCTCTGTGCTGAGCGCCTGGCACGTGTCATCTCACTGGCGTGTCACAACCTGTGACATCACTAATTGCCGTAGAGGTGCGTTGCTGCACCTGCCTAGCATCTAGTCCAGCTCTTTCTGATGGTGCCATCACATTTTTAACTTGGACGTGTATTTCTACCCTGTCCAGACAAGCAACAAAGGAAAATTAGATAAATGGGACTTCATCAAAATGAAAACCTTTGTGCATCAAAGGACACCATCAAGAAAATGAAAAGACAACCTACAGAATGAGAGACAGCATTAGCATATCACGTATCTGATAAGGTATGTGATAAGGTATCCAGGCTATTATAAAAAACTTATAATTCAACAAAAAGACAAACAAGCAAATTAAAAAATGGCAAAGGGTTTAAATAGACGTTTTTCAGAGAAGATTTACAAATGGCCAAAAAAATACACGTAAAAGATGTTCCATGTCATTAGTCATTCAGGAAATGAAAATCAGAACCACAGTGAGACAGCACTTTGCCTTCCCGAGAATGTCTAAACTGAAAGAGACAGACGTTGACAACTGCTGATGAAGATGCAGAGAAACCGGGCCCCTTGGACACAGCTGGTGGGGACGTAAAATGCTGTACCTGCCGTGGAGTAGAGGTTGGTGGTTCCTCAAGAGGTTAACCATGGAGTTATCACATGGCATGGCAATCTGACTCCCAAATATACAGTCGAAAGAACTGGAAACGGTCAAACATCTGTGCACGGATGTTCGTAGCAGCGTCATTCATCAGAACCCAAAGCGGACACAGCCCAATGTCCATCCACTGAAGGACGGAGAAACAGTGTGTACGTCCACCCGATGGGACGCTGTCCAGCCATGGAGAGGGATGAAGGACCGGCCTTGAATGCGGATGAGCCTTGAAAACAGACGTCATGCTACAGGAGAAAAGCCAGACACACAAGGCCACATGTTGTAGGATTCCATTGATGTGAAGTACCCAGAATAGGTTAATCCATGCGACAGAAAGCAGGTTCCTGGTTTCCGGGGGCTGGCGGAGGGGCGAATTGGAAATAATCGTTTAGTGGGTCCAGGGTTTCCGTATGGAGTGATGAACATGTTTTGAGACTAAATAGAGGTTACAGCTGCCAACACTGTGAATATGCTAAATGCTATTGAATTGTACATTTTAAAATGTTACCTTGATGTTATGTAAAAAGCCATACGCTCTCTCCCGGCCAAAGAAAGGCCATCTCACCAAGCTAAGCCACTCAAATCTGTCCCGCCCGAATCTGAGTCTTCCCTCCCAAACCGCCTACTCGTCATCCATGTCCAAACCACACTCCTCGCTTCTCCTCCCACCCCGAGCTTTCTACTGACAACTGTACCCTCTCAATTATGGCCACTGCACCCTTTGCTTGCATAGGCCAGAAGACATGGATGTGTCCTGCCTCATTTCTTATTCTCACCCCTCACACGTGACCAGGCAGGAAGTCCTGATGGCTCCATAGACAAACTGTACCTGGAACCTGAGGGTGTCTCCCTCTGTTGCTGCCACCTGCCGGGTGGGAGACACACCGGCAGCTCTTCCCTGAATCACTGCGGGAACCTCTGAACCTATTCTCGGTCCCTCCCCTTTGTCTCTTTGCCCTAGGTTGTCTCCAATGGCCCCCTCCCTGGCGTTCACTCCCTTGTCTACTCAGTCCCTTCCTGTTGAGTGTGGGCAGGACTTTGTGATCTGCTCCCAAGGAGCTGGACGAGGCAGAAGCGAGGTCTCTCTGTTCCCGACTCTGTCGGAGCAAACCCATGGGAGGTCCGCGTGGTCAGGAACTGAAGCCTTCTGCCGACAGCCCCACGCATGAACGTGGCTGGCTGCCACCTCACTCTGTTGTAACCCCACAGTGACCTCCCTTTTCCTGCAGGCGGGGAGCCACGGTCCTTGCCACGGCCCATGGCCTCCTGAGGGCTCTGGCTTCTTATTATCTTTCTGACCTCTCTCTGCCTTCCTCTCCCCTCCACGGCTCCCTGTGCACAAGCTGGCCTCCAGGGGCCAAGCACGGTCTCAGCCTGAGGTCCTTCACTCAAGTTCTCCTTTGCTCGGAACACTTACCGCCCAGGTAGCATACCTTCCTTCTCTCTCACCTTTTCTCAGTCTTCGTTTAAATGTCTCTCTTGTAATGACGTTCGCCCAGCCCAGTTTATTTAACAAAAACAGCCCCATACCCACCCCACCTGCACCACCTCCAACCCTTTGTCCTCCTGGATTCCAAGCATGGAGGACAGTCTGGCAGGTATGTATTAGCTTCTCAATAAACGTTTGATGGGTGAATGAAAAGCATAGAGGCACGGAGGCTGGCATCAGTGTCTCTTGACAGCAGAGCCCTAAGGAGAGGTCCACAAGACCCTCCGACAGAGTCCCCAAGAGGCTGTCCCTTCTCCAGCTGTTACCTACGCTTCCACTCAATTGCATTTTTCCCTGGTACTCAGAGCGCCTTCCTGTTCTTTGCCGCCATGTAATGAACGGAGGCACAAGTATTCTCACTGCTTTACAGAGGTAACAACTGAAGTTCAAAGCTATAAGTGACCTGCCCGCAGGCAGTGCGAAACCGGCAGAGCCTGGACTGAATGAAGTCCATGTCTGAGGCCACGGCCACACTCACACTGACTGTCCTACAAGAGGCTTCAGTGGAGATGCTGCCACAGAATGTGCCTGGGAAGGAATTATATTCAAGCCGGGTGGAGAAGGCACAGCAAATGAAACAACCACCCAAAAAAACTAGGAAGTAGATACAGTAACAAATGGACAGTGCAAGGGCACAGACAGCTGGGGAAGACGCCTTGGAGGCAGCAAGTTTCAGGGACAGGGCTGCTGGTGCTGCTGTGTCCAGGAGAGATGGGCCCCCGGGGCTCCGCTGAGGATGGGCGTCCGCATGTGCCATTACTCAGAATTCCACTCCTGGGGAGGTTCCCCAAACAAATTTCTGCAACGTACAGCAGGTGACACCTCGAGTACATTCTTCCCAATAACACCAAGAGCCTAGAGATAAACCTAGGATCGTGCATGGAAGAGCCAACTAATAAACGGTGGCAGTGAACATTCTACAGCAACCGCAATGGATGGGCCAGAGCAGGGTCAGCACCCTGCAGGGCCCTGATCTCGTGTGGTCTGCAGGTTTCTACATTGGGAAGGGCTATGAAGTAAAGCAAGAAGGACACATGGTAAACTGTGCGTGGCTGGCAGGGACTGAATTGTTTCCCGCGTGGTTCTTTACGGAAGAAGTGTGCCGACCCCTGACCTCGAGCGAGTTCCGACAATGTGGACGGATCTTCGAGGTATAATGGTACGTGAGAAAAAGATCTCAGAATTTTATATGTAGTATGCCATTCTTTTTATAAAGCTAAACCCAACGAAATGAAAATGCTTTTAAGGCGTCCATACAGATGCAGTAAGAATACCTAAGAAGAAAAGCAGGAGAAAGATGGAATTCGGAGGAATGGCAAGCTGCCCTGGGCGGGGAATGGTGGGCTGCTCCAGGGGTGGGTTAGGGTGGGCAGCAAGTTAGGTGGAGGCTGTGTACGGTCAAGGTTCTACCTTTTGGTGTGGGGGCAGGTAGGTATTGCTTATTACTTTCTAAAAGAAATAACTAATTAACTAGTTAACTAAATAAAAGTAGACTCCGCACAGACCAATGATGAGCGTGTGCCACGAGCCAAGGTTTCTAATTAACCCAATTCTGGCACTGAGGTCCAAGACAAATAACAAGAAAAACCTATTAACTGCAATATATATTTTAAACAGAAGCATGTAAGGTAAAAAAAAAAAATAAAGTAGAATAATTACCTGTCCACTTCTAATGCCATACCTCAGAGGTGACCACCGTCAACTCTCTGGGGGAAATTTTGCTCGTCTGAGGATAGAACCACAACTAAAACGGAGATCCCAAATCATACATGTGAAGAAATGAGACAGGAGCTAACGTCTCTCCCCCACGGACCGTCCTGACAGTAGTGACTGCCTCTCAGTTGGGAATTTGAGCCCCTTCTGTCCTGATGTTTCACTGTCTCCCTGGTCTGCATGATAGGAGAGAACCCAGCACCACTCCCACGGCAGGCGGAAAAGCCCACCAAGACATTCCCATCCCATGTAAGGCAATGCCCAGAAGTTGCGCACATCACATGTTCACCCCACCAGGCAAATCTTAGCTACAAGGGAGTCTGGGAAGTGTAGTCTTTATTCTAGGAGGCCATGGGTCCAGCTAAAGTCCAGACATCCTAGCATCCCTTTCTGTACCTCGACCAACATATAAATGTACGTCCATGTGCCTCTATTTATCAAACTATATATACCCTACATAAACGCTTGCTGTTCTTCAGGTTGAATTTTTCAGTTGCGATATATCCAAGAAGTTTTTCCAGATTAGCGCACATGGTGCGTCTCACTCTCTGCGATAATTGCACAGTGTCCCATTGCCTGTATGTAGCATAGCACACATACCAACTACCTGTTCATCAACATTTCAGGGTTCCTCCAGTTGCCTGGCCTCTTCCGAACGGTGTGATGACCGCATCCACATACTTCTGCCATTGCAGAGCAGAGAGACACAGTTCCTGATGAGAGATCTGGTGAGAGGGCTGGTCCAGGGTTGACCGTACCGCGTCCCAGTACCCAAGTCTTCAGGTTGCTTCTGACACGTGCGATGGGACTTGGGGGGGGATCAGCTGGTGCAGCTGTGGTCCTGCCGGGAGGAGCTTGCCTGTTTCAGTCAAATGCCGCTTCCCTTCCACTGGCACAAAGCGTGACTGCAGCCAGCAGGGACGGTGAGAGCCTCGCTCCCCTGGGTCAGCCAAGGCCCCTTGGGGAATTCTGAGACGAGAGAAGGAGGACAGAGCAGAAGGAGAAGCCAGCCCTGGGTTTTGTCCTCTAACTGCTCCACAGGAAGTCATCTCTCCCAGTCAGACGAGACTGCTTTTGTATCTGGGTAATAAAAATAGGCAAAAAACAGAAATAAAATTTTCTCTGCTCAAGTTAACAGTGTTCCCTTTGTCTCCTGGTGCCCACCTAACTCGATGATTCTTTCCCTTTCTGATGGGTTCCCTCCGCCTCCCCTGCAGAGGTGCCACGGCAGGGACTGCGGAGGGAACCACACAGCTGCCGCAGCTGCACGGCCCAGGGCGCTCCGAGCAGCTCCCAGGTGTTCGGAATTGGCCCCACACTGTCCTCGGTAAGGCATGGGATCGACAAGCTTGGGGAAGTGTTTGGAATTCTTTCATTGCAGGCTCTGTGAGACGAGACTCTTCCTTCCCAGAAGGCAATCCTGAAACAAAACCCTGTGAGACCTGCCGGACGGGGAGGGGGAGGCCAGCGCTCACTGAGTGATGACTCCCAGAGCGAAGCTCTCAGCTGGCTGTGACCCAAACATGGGCTCATCTAAATTCTCAAAATTATTCTTTGAATTGGGGAAAACTGACAGCCAGGATGTCAAATAACTTGGCTGAGTTACTGAGAGGCTGGGCTGGGCTTCCACCCTGGGCCTGGCTGGACTAGCGCCCCCTTGCTTTGGCTGCTCAGTTCTACAGCTCAGCAGGGATTGGACGAACCGGCACAGGCTTGGGAAGTGGGCAGACGTGGCTCACTCCACAGACCCACGTTCTCCTGTGTCCCTCGGAGATCTCGTCCCAGGTCCGCAAATCCGGTCCCCATCAAGTCTTCTCCAATGTGCTTGATGTTTCTTCATATGAAGTAATAGAAGGAATAGTTGTCATTTCCCCCTGAAAATGTCTACTCCCTCTCCTGGTGATAGCACTCTGAATTTCCTTTGTGGGTCATCTTCTCTCATGAGCTTGGTTTATGTGGTTTAGCTGGTGCTGACCTCAGTCTCCTTCCCTGGCCATGTGATCAGCTAACCCAAGGGAAAATTTCCCCGGGATCCACTGGAACCACTGAAACAAGACGACTTCCTTCTGCTGAAGCTGCTAATCCAGCAGGTTGCAGCCTCAGTGCTGTTAATGGCCATCTCATTGTTCTATGGGAAGATCATCCCTCAGATTGATGCCAACAAAGGAGAAAGTAGAGCTGAGAAAGAGAGAATTTTCTGATGATGCTGTTTCAGCACCTGTATCTAACTATACCTGAAGCTGGTTTACAGGTGGACTGTTTGGTTATCTGAATCATTAAAATTCTTCTTTTGGTTATGGTAGTTTGAGTTGTATTTCCTTTCTTGCATCCAAAGGATTCTTGAAGATGTGTTCTATATCTTTCTACATCCTCATCACTTGTCTTCCTCTGCATAATTATTTTGCTAATGTTTCTCTTAAATGTGGCAGCCTCCCAACAAACTTTGCAGAAGGAAATATCTTATGAGGTACAGTTTTACAGGAATATCTTGATAAAGGCACCTCCTTTGACCTACTACATGTACAGGGAATATAGAGCTTCTTTGGTTGAGACTGTTTTCTCTACATGTGAACACACACATGCACACACAACTTTCCAAAGTTATGGAAAGTTTTTTTGGAGGGGGGTGATTAAGAGCAGAAAAGAGATGCAGAAATGGAAAATCATAACAAATACTAGCAATAGATCTCTGAAGTCCACACATTCATATCTACTGCAGCTAAAGAGACTTCAGATTGGTAGAAGGAGAGGCATTCGGAATAGGAACAAAAAACGGAGGTAATAGATGAAGGGCAGTATCAACACTGCTGGAGGCTTAAATTACTCTTCACAGGGAAAGAAATAGGTTAATTTTTGTCTGCCTGGTCTATAGTTAAAGAAAAAGGTCAAAGGTCACTCCCATTACATGAGCCAGAGACACTTCTGCTCCTTGCACATCCAAAAGTATTTGTAAGAAAAAGTAAGTGATCCAGGGGCTGAGATCTGAGAGCCTGTGACGCTGGTGTAATTTTACTCTGAAAGATTCTCTTCCAGATAGCTTGGCAGAGCGTTGAATTTAATTTCCCCCCTCTCTAAGCAGTCTTACGGGGGCACTAGCGTGTCCCCACAGTCGTTAAGTGGGGATCCTTTTCTGCAGCCACCGGTGAAGTGAGGATGCGGTGCCTGGTCAGTCTGTGCATGGTGACGCTGAGGGCCCACGCCAGCCCATTCTCTCCGGAGAAACCCGAGGGGCCGCATCCACGGTCCCAGGAAAGGGCGTTAAACCAACTGCAACTTTCTAGGTTTTTAATTCACAGAATCTTTATGGACGGTCACCTGTGTTTAAGGTACTGTGGGGAATCAGGCATGAATAGGAGACAGCTCTCAAAGAATCAGACCCTGGATGAGGGCTGGTATAATGAAGAGCATGGAATTTATAGCCCCAAACCCCATTCTCCAGAGTTGGGAGAGGAGCTGGAACAGGAGGTCACGATCAGTCGTGCCCGAAGTCTCCATAAAATCCCAAAAGGACCGGGTTTGGAGAGCTCCCAGGTTGGTGAAGATGTGGAGGTGCCGGGAGAGCAGGGCGCCTGGAGATGCCAGGGAAGTTGCACGTGGTTACACCGGGATGCACATCACCTTCCTAACGAATGCGCACATTTAGACGAGCAGGTTGGAAAACAACATAACTGGGGTGCATAGGTTGCTGTCAGCTGCCCTTGGCCAGGCACGGCAAGTACGAGATAAATCCAGACAAGAGTCAGTCGGTTTGCAAAGAGGGAAGAAAAGGAAAAGAGGGGTCCGTGAATTCAAAGCCTTGTAAGGTAGGAAGGGGACGGTCTTCTCAACAACACACACTACCAGTTGAAACCGCTGAAGCTTTGGAGCAGCGAAGGTCAGTTAACACTCAGTCTGTGGCAAGGGTCGGAGGCAGGGTACAGCCGTCATAACCCCTTTCCAGCCAGACCTTTGAATGGGTTAAGGCATCTCAAGCAAAGAGCCAGGGAAGGCTATCAATGGGGCCAAATACAGCAGGAGAAAGCAAGCAAGCATGTGATTCTCCCTCCAACATCTGATATGCTCAAGATATAGTGAGTGCATTCAATGGAGAAAGAAGGAGGAGGCAGCGAGGAAGCAGAGAAAGACGCAAATAGAAGGACTGTATTCTGAAGGGAATGGTGGGGATGAAAGAAACGAATGTGACCAGCGCCAGTCAGTAGCTGCAATCAGAAGGTTAAGAAGCCATCTGGTGGGCGGGGGACCAGTTGTACCAGTAAAAGACACAGCAGCTGGGACTCAAAGAGGATGTGATGGTTCTAGACCTCAAATGACCTTTGGGGTCCCCGGTCTGCCCACGCAGAGTGTGAGCTGAGAAAGGTGCCCATCTCCCCAGGGGGGCGCATTCCCTAATTCAGATGGAGCCACTGGAAACACTGCAAAGGGAGAACAGAATCTCTGAGAGAACAGAGCCAGGGTCCACAAGGGGCAACGGCAGGGGAGAACCTCCCAGGGAATGAACTGACGGCCTGTTCAGGCAGCGTCTCCGTCTTTGGGGAGGGGAGCCGCCCCATGCCTGCCTAGGAAGATTACAGAATTGCTGCAGACCGGTGCCCCTCCCCCTTCTGAATGGGGCATTTATCATGCCCACGCTGCCCCCATGCTCCCGTTCTGCACTGGATGGGTGAGGGGCAGCCTCTCCAACCTTTTAGTGCTGGATCCAAATCTGATGCAGAGACCACCTTACCTCACCCAGAGATGCTGGACCTTGAACTTGACGTCCTGCTTGGACCTTGATTTTCATAAGGGGATAAGGGTATTTCGTGTATTAGAAACAAGGTGATTTGGTGGCCAGAATAATAGACTTTGTAGTTATTAGTGCTGTTCACCAATATTTCCAGGTCTTCTCATGCTGGGCCCGTAGTAGGGCTGCAGCTCTCTGCTCACCCAGCAGGTGTGGCCATGTAACTTGCTTTGGCCAGTGAAGTGCAAGTGGAAGTACTTCTCAGAGAAAGATTTTAAAAGCTAGTGTGCTATGTGCGATGTGCTGTGTTCTGTCCCTTTTCACAGTGATTGGGAGCCACTCCAGGTGACAAAGGGTCCATTTGTCTTGGTTCCTGAGAGGACATTAGAATAACCACCACCCCCCACTTATATGGTTGCTATAAGTCACTGAATTTGCAGGCAGACGTAGTCCATCCTGTTTATTACGAGAGGCTGTTCCTTTCGATAAAAGATTGGAAACAGCTGGCTTTAGAGGTCACTTCCCTGGAACACTTGCGAGCAGGAGGCTGTGTGTAGAACGGACTGGAGACAAACGAGACTGACCCCGGAGGGCCATTTGGGGGCTGTTTGAGGAGCAAGATGGGCAAAGAAGCTAAAGTTATGGGCATGGGCAGGAGACCTAACGAAGCCTTCAAATGTAAACAGGAGTTTGCTTCCGACACCAGATCATTTTCTGTGGTTCGGATGTGACTAGTTAGGTAACGTCATCCCCCCACACTCAGTTTTCAGGTCAAGTGTTCCAGACAGCCTCGAACAAGTCTGCTAGGACTGAACACGCAGTGGGTAAGTTGAGGTTCAAAAATTAGGTCTTGACAAGAAAAACATAACCAGAGACATTGAAATTAAGAACAATCTAACACGAGCCAGAGGGGAGGGGGGAGGGGGTTATGGGGAGAAGGGTTTTCAGGAACCACTGTCCCATGTAGAGAGCACATGGACAGAACCAAGGGGGAGAGTGGAGGCAGGGGAGGGAGGTGGGTTTGGAGGGGATGGGGGGAGGGGAGGGGAGAGGATGCAGACAACTGTAATTGAACAACAATAAAGTAATAAAAATTAAAAAAAAATTAGGTCTTGAGTCTTCACAGCCATATTTGGCTACAGAGCCCTTATAGTGAGTGGAATGTATAGTAAATGACATGGATGCAAGGGCTGTGTTCCCATGGGTGCCCACGGGGCCCTGCGGGAGTTAATTTCTCCAGGATGTCTGTGGGTAAGTAATCCTCTTTCAGAATCCAATGTCCACCTTATTTCTAGGTCTGTAACTTCTGGATCTTAGATCCAGGCACTAAGCAATCCTTAATAGGAAATCTGCTCTTTAATGATCTGTAATCACTGAATTTGGACTCTATAATTAATCATAGGAAAATATAGCCTACCACCTGCCATTTAAAATTCCTGGCAAGATCTGAGTGAAACTCTCTGGAGATCAATGGTAATAGGAAGTGAATGATTCCTTTATAGTACACAATGATCATTTCTGATCAAATAAATGCAAATAACGTTAACTGCACAGCTGGCTAGGGCTGCCTTAGTGAGCCAGGGACAAAATTATAAATACTAAGTTCTGTTACTATCTCTCACATCCTTGGGAATAAAATCCAGGTTTCAGATTTAAAATGCTGCATGTCCCTCTGTAATTAAATGCCCTCTATGCTAGCCCGTAAATAGAGCCATTCAACAAGTAATAGTGTCTCATAACCCAAACACTACCATTTGAATAAAACCCAGACTGGGCAAAACCACTTCTTAGCACAGATAAAAATCTCGTCTTCTCTTTGCTTGGACGTTCTCAATACAAAACATTCTGGTGGGTTTTGACTTTGCATTAGATCTTTTTCAGAAAGACAAACACTCAGCATTTTCTTTGATTGTTTGCTTATACTGAGATCAATAAATCTTCTTTACCCCGACAAATCAAATTTTGTAAGCCACGTTGTACACTTCACAGGGCCCAGACCAGATGAAATCCCCCTGCTAAGCGTGCTTCCTGGTGCATTTTTGCCACCTGAGGCTGCCTGGAAAGTTAGTGTTAATTCCAGAAAACATGAATTTTAAAATAGCTTAAAAACAAAGTGAGAACACTGATAACTTTTTTGCTATTTATAACAGCTAGTGTTTTAGACATCAAACATTCGGAGCTGCGAGAGACTTCAAATATCTAACCCAGCAACTGGAAAACCATGGAAACTGGTTTGCGGTTGGAAGCTTTAGGATTCAAAGCCAGTGGAATCAGAGGCTAATTGAAAGCCTGCTGAGTTCTGGGGTTTTCCTAACAAACAAGTCACTATATGTAAACGCAAATGACAGAGAACGGGTTCTGATAACTGCTAGGAAACATTTGGGGGGACGGAGGATGAGAGAGGCCTCAGAGCTGGGCTGTCTGAGGCGAGAATCGGGGAGCAGTGGTGAGTGGTAGGTGTGCAAAGGTGAGACTCACGTTAGGAAAGAAATGGAACCCCTAGTTCTGTAAAAGGAGTGATTCTTAACACTGTTATAAGAAGCCCTCGGGAGCCCGAATAAAAACACAGATTATAAGTAAAGTCACTCAGAAATGATGACTCAGACGTTTCGAGGTGGAACCCAGGAAACTCTGCCCCTTGCACTCAGCCGCACCTTGGGAAGCCTTGGTACAAAGCTTCTCTCTTCTCTAACTAAATGTGCTCTCTCCCCTCCTCTTCCCACCAAGGTCAGGTGAGTGTGAGACACGGGGGCTGGGCACGAAAGAATAGTATTTGAGTTTGAATCCTGACTCTGGCCTTACCGTGCCCTCAACTTTAAGACAGTGACAATAAAAGTAATAGCTGTAAAATCCTCAGCAGCACCACTGACAAATAATCAACGTTTAATAGCTGAGAGTTATTATTCTTTCATGACTTTAATAGCAGCAGCAACAATAATAACAATAATATTGTGGCCACATCTATATGTAAGGTTATAGTGGGAATAAATTATTAATGGGTTGGGGTTAGGGATAAAATAATCAAATTGGACTCTGCTTTAGAAGTGCTTTAAAGGACTTCTGCTCCCAGTTCTAATGGGAAAACGGGGAGCAGATTCACCCTCCTGCCGTCAATAACTGGGAAATTGGACACAATAGACAAAACAACAGTTTTCAGATGTTGGACAGCAGACGGATGCGATCTGGGATCCCCGGAGAAGAGAAGCAAAGGAGACAAGCCTCAGGACTGCCTGCCTGTGTGTCTGTCTGGAGGCACGCTGCCCATCGTGGGGAAGGAAGGAGGCTCCCGAGCCGAGTTCGCGGGACCCTCTAGGTGGAGCAGACAGAAATCTGAGTTCGGAGGATCTGAAGCATGAGCTCTGGAGAGGATGTGGTTTTGTAGGGGGTCTGGAGTCTTTGCTCCAAACAGAGACATGCATGCAGAGGACGCATCTCCATGAAGCAGGCAAAGACCAGCCTGTAAGGGGTGAGCTGGGCGGCTCCCAACCTCGCACAGAGCCGTCCATGCCAGGCAGAGCTATCGCTCACCGGCGATCCGCCAATTACACTGGGTCACTCAGTGGAGACCCGGGAGAGCCCACATTTAGAAGTAGCTAAGTAAGAAGAGGCTGCTCCAGACCCACCCCAGCAGAGCCTAAAGACAAGCCTCAAAAGGATGAAGCTGACTTGCCGGTAAGTGAACTGCACCTCGAGGACAGAGCCCAGCTCTCTCCAAAGAATGACAACAAAAATGAAACCCCCAAACGTCAAATGTGTAATGTCTAACACCTAACACGAAGTTCCCTGACAGGCTAAGAATCGGAGGAACAGAACCCATAATAAGGAAGAGAATACAGGAGCAAAGGGACAAGTCCGGCATCGCTCGTAACAGCCCCGCGGTGGAAATAACCCGGTTGGTGATTGGCTGATACATGGATGAACAGGAAGTGGTGTATCCATCCAGCACAACATGGCCCCCCGCACAATGGCATTTATTCAGCTCTAAAAAGGAAGGGGACTGTGACACGTGACACAGTCCAGATGAACCTTGAAAGCGTTGTGCTAAGTGAAAAAAGCCAGACGTGAAAGGCCGCATTTGTATGAAATGCCTGGAATTGACAAGTCCGTAGACACACACAGTAGGTGAATGGTTTCCGTGGGCTCACAGGAAGGGGGGCTGGGGGGACTTCCAACCGGTGTTTAGTTTCCCTTTGATGGAAATATTCTGCAGTTAGAGAACAGTGATGATTGCAACACTACCTGAATGTCCTGCAAACCACTGACTTGTCCACTTTCAAAGAGCGAGTTTAATGGCATGTGAATTGGGTCTCAGTAAAGTTTTACCTTCAAAATAAAAAATGACTGTAAGAACGACAGCCCGTCATCATTAGATTCAGGGTGCCGTGGCAGAGAAGGGCAGAGAAGCTATGAGCAGGGCGGGCAGGGGTGCCTCTCGAGAGGACTTTAAGAAAGGGCCAGTCACGTGTCAAAAAGGCCTAGAAGCGTAAAACTGCTTTGTCTACACCTGAGAACTGATGGGAATGCCCTGTGGCCAGGGCATAGTGAGTGGAGGCAAGGATGTTTCCTATAAAGTCTGTGAACATGAACATGAGCAAAGCCAAATCAAGTACAGTAACTGCCCCCCCACCCTTAGGGGATACCTTCCAAGACCCACCCCTCCACTGCCACAGATGCTGAAACCATGGAGCATGTTCTCCTATACGTAAATGCCTACGGTAAAGTTTAATTTATAAAGTAGGCACAAGAGATGGACCACGATAACACGATAAAAATGGAACGATTACAGCGATATACCGGAATGAAAGTCATGTGAACGTGGCCTTAGGAAATGAAACAAGGGCAACTTGAACACAAGCACGGTGGTGCCCTGACGTTCGATCTGATAACCACGACCTGCGTGGCCACGAAGTGACTAAGGGACAGGGCGTGTATATGGGGCGGGGCATGTGTACAGCATGGAATCGCTGGACAAAGGGTGGTTCATGTCCAAGTGCGAAGGGGCACGACAGCATCATGCTACCCAGAACAGCCTACGGATTGTTTATTTCTGGCATTTTCCATTTCGTATTTTCAGACTGCAGCTGACCGTGGGTAAGCGACACCACAGAAAGGAAAACCGTGGATGGGGGGGCCCCTCTACATCAGAGTGATGAGTTTGGATAATGCTTGTCATTTGCTTGAATAAAACAGTGATCTGGTAAATAAGGTGTGGAAATTCCATGGTGCTAGACTCAATCAGCTTTAAACAGCGAGCTATTGTAGGACTTTCAGACAAATACAGCCACAGGGCAACCACACTGGACATCCCAGGTTCAGGACAAAGTCACTCCCGAGATCTCACGCCCCTATTCCTAAGGCAGACACTTTCCTCCTGGGGTGGGCGCACGCACACACGGGGCTGTTCAAACTCTGAATCACCCACTGAAAGTATTTACACGCAGATGTGGGGAGAAATTGCCCATGGAAGTGGAAGTGTTTTCATTCAAGGCTAAATTTTCAAATCTGTGTCTAATATCACACAGCAAATGGCTTTTTCGGGGACGAACTGCCCAGTCACCCACTTATCCATAATTTGCCGCTGATTAGCACTAGACCATTATCATTGCGATTTGTCTTATTGGCCTCATTTTCCACTTGAAAAAGCCCAGCCATCATTTCCCCCCAGGCTTCTGACTCCCAACCCTTTCAAAATCCACATCCTATTTATTATTTATTTCATTTCATAATCTCTCTCCATCCCAAGTGGTAGCTGTTGTGTGTCTTTGGGATGAATTAAAATTAAACTAGGTTTTGAAAATTACTTAAATTTGTCAACATGTCTGAGTAAGAGGGTGATATCATGGGCTGTGGCGTGACCTAGACCAGAAGTTCTTATACATTTAGGACTCCACAGGTGGAACTTAACATTAGGTCACACCCCCTAGTTTTGCCCTAGACAAAAAGAAAAGTGGCTTACCCAGAGTCTCCGCATTAATTCAGGGAGACAAGGACAGAAGATCCTTTTAAGGTAGCTCGAGCTCTTCAAATGGTTTGTAAAAAAGGATAAGCACCACACTGTCACAGGCAGAAGAGCTCAGCTGTTTTCAGCTGTGCTTTGGGGGTAATTTGTTGTGCAGAATGCATATGCAGATTATGCTAGTACATATGCAGATTAGCTGTATGGGATGGACCAACTGCCCAGGATTAGCTCCATGGGATGGGTGAAAATCATGGCAAGACTAGTACTGAAGTTCATTTCCTCCACGGATGAGGAATTGAGGGAGGAACTGAGAAGACAGGCTCCAAGGGAGAAGTCAGATGCAGAAGAGCATTTGACCCCGGGTTCCATTTACACAAAGTTCACTCTCAGGCAAAACTACGATGCTCTATGTCAAGAGAGAATTTTCTTTGGGGTGGAGGGGCATGGGGACTGTGAGGTGTGTGAGCGGCATCCGGGGTGCAGGTGACGGTCTTTCTCTTGCTTACATTGACCTGTCCGTGACTGGGCACCCAGAGGTGCTTCCTTGGTGAAAATGCCACTGAGCTGTACACGCGTGATCCGCGAAGTTTTTTTTCTGCACATTGCGTTAGTTATCTACCGCTGCATAACATGCGACCCCCAAACACAGGTGCTTAAAACAACACCATTTACCATCTGACACTTTCCGCTGGTTAGGAAGCCAGGCCTGGCTGAGCAGGGCCCTCTGCTTCAGGGTGCCTGACGCAAGATGGCAGCTGGGGCGCGGTCTCGTCCCAAGGCGCAACCGAGGCAACTCTGCTCCTACCTCCCTCCTGAGGCTGTGGACGGGACTCACTTCCTTGGGGGCTGTTGGACTGAAGGCCCCCTCAGAGGCTTGCTGACTGCAGGTCAGAGGCCCCCCATGTCACATGAGCCTGTCCAACATGGCAGCTTGCTTCACCCGAGCATGCAGGCCAAGAAGGAAACAGCGGGCTACCAGGATGCCAGTCACAGTCTTTGGCAACCTAGTCATGGAAGTGACATCTCATCACCTGTCATAGTCTATTCATTAGAGGCAAGTCACCAGGTCCAGTCCAAACTCAGAGGGTGTGAATGCCAGCAGGGAGGAATCACTGGGAGTCATTTCAGAAGGCTACTCGCCCCACACATTGAAGCTTCAGTAAAAGTTTATTTAAAACATAACAAATACAAGCTCAGGCATCAAGTCTATATGGCTGTAAACCCTGCCTTTCCCATCGCCTCAGAAGGATTGCTCAAGTCATTAAACTGCCCTAAGTCTCAGTGTCCCCATCTGTGAAATGGGATTAATAATGTTATTTCCTAGAATTGTTGTAACTCTGAAGCTAGGGAAAGCAGAGAATGCCCGCCAAGCCGTGATGCAGGGACTGCCACAAAGTCAGTCCTCAGCACTACGTGATGTTGTTGTTATTATTTAAAAGATAACCCCAAAGTGATTCTGACGGGAAGAAGGGGAAGGAATGCATGTCAGACGTTTTGAGGAAACAGAGATTCTGAGACGTTGGGTCACTTGCCTATATCCTACAGCCGAGCCAGGATTTGAACCTGGGCCTGCTGACTCCAAAGGCGTTTCTACTCCCTGTGCTCTGCGCTGCCCAGCAGTAGTCTCTGGCTGGCTTTGCCCTCTTCTTTCCCCCCTTCTAGGACCGTTTTCACTCTGCTGTAAGACAAATGCTTCTGATGTCCCTTTATTGGGCATTTTTCAGCAGGAGATACCCCCGCTGACTTCCATATCAGTGAGTGTTCTCTTCCCCGTCTACACAGGGCCCCGAATTTGATGATAATATCTGGGCACTTAATTTCCTGAAGTTCCCTAGCACGTGTTCCCTGCTCCAGGCATCATGAACTCATTAGTAGCCAAAACAGGTCACGATGCCCACCTCCATACGTTTATACTGCTTTTCCTCTTCGTTAGGATGTTATACCCTTAAGATGTATTTAGATCTACTCATCCATCCATCCATCATCCATCCATCCATCCATCCATCCAATATTCATTAATCCATTTCTGGGTGTCTGGCATTGTGCTAAACATGGGAACTTCTACCAGGAAGAATCAGGCATGGCCCCGATCATTAGAGTCAGTCATTTAATTGAGATTGAATGTGTTGTGTTAAATTCTGCAGGCGAGACCTACAAAGCCCGGTTGACATGCTTCTCGTGGCGCAGAAGCCAGCTCTAGTTTCTGTCTCCACGGGGCCTTCCTCACTACCCCACCCCACCAGTGCCTCTTCCCTGAATTTCCACAGCCCACCGGCTTCACCGTCCGCCTGACGGCTTCATGTAGGAAAGTGCCTTCAGCATGGTTAAAAGAGAAAGGGATTTTTAAAGCTTAAACAAGTAAAATTAAGATTTCAATAAGATTAAAAGCTGTTTACACATCATTTTATGAAATGATCCCAGCAACTCCAGAAAGTAATTTTTATTATGCCATTGTATAGGTAGGAAAACTAAAGACTTAGGTGAAGTTCAATGTCTTATCACTACTTAGTGCTACAGACTGGCCTGAAACCCAGGTCTGTGTGCCTGCGAAGTCCCCGCCTGCTCTTAACCTCCCCTCCCACTCCTCTCCCTTCCCACTGCGATGCCGCGTGGGGTGTGGGACCTGCAACTCAATGCGTGATGAGAACAGCTTCTAACCTTTAGTTTCTCATCACAGGTACAAAGGCTTTTCACATCCAGTATTTCAAATATTTACCGAGTGACAGAATGACCCCCAGAAGCCCCAAACAGGCCGTCTCACCTACAGGACCAAAGCCTGGAGGCCGTCTTATCAAGTTTATCACTGTGGGCTTCCTTTGGTGTTGAACCTCCCAAACTCGTTGTCCACACTGTCGGGGTCAGTGCCTCTCTTGTGACAGTTTCACTCCAGCACAGGCGTCCTGTGGGGCATCCTGTGGGGAGAGCTGGGGCTGCCAGGCCGCCTCCAACAGAACCCTCTTTCCCCGGGAATTCTCAAACACAGCGGCGAACAGATGCGCTCCGAGGGGCTCCGCATGCCGGCGCCGACAGAACGCTCTGCGTAGAAATTGCGAGTAAACTTCACGACTGGGAAACATAAAGATCTTTTATTTGCAGAAGTTGGAGTTTGTAATTTGAACGTGTGAAATTGCCGACAGCCTGGTAAATGCGCCGGCCCACCAGCAGCCTTGAAAGGGAATTGAAACCGTTTTAAAAACCAGTGAGCTAGGCAACGTGTAGGCGTGCGTGTTTTCCGTGGAACCGATGGAGAGATTTATGCGCGATGCTAAGCACTCGCTAAGTCATTGAGTACAAGAATGGGTCATTAGGAAGGCGGTGGACTCGTCCTAACCCCTGGGGGCCTCCTGGGAATTTTCTAGCGCGTTCCTACTCCCGCCTGGCTCCGCATCGCCTAAAGAAAAGCAACCCGTTTCTTTGGCCTGGCATTTCCCTCTCTAGCTCCAGCTACGTCTCCCTCCTCTTTCCTTTTGGCACCTTATCCTCCATAAAAATTCCAATTACTCTTCCTTCCCTGGACAGGACCTGTGTGTTTTTGCTTCATGTGTCTCTGCTCATGCTTTTTTGCCTAGAATATTCCTCCTGCCCCACCGTGTTCAAATCCCACTCTTCCTTCAAAACCAGGATCATCTTTGGCTCCTGACTTTCCTTTGAAGTGAGTGTCCCTCGCTTCAGCCCAGCCAGTCTCATCAGCCCGTTCGGCTGGCTCCTCCTCCAAACCAAGGGTGGCCAGGAACGGGTGTCTCCCCACCACCTTTGTCCAGCACCACCAGCTCCTGTCTGACGAACTACAGTAGCTTCTTCTTGGATCTTCCTGCTCTGGACCTTGCCCATACAACTGCCAGAACATGTATTTTTTTTCAAAATGTAACTCAGTGAATTCGATTCCTATGCCTGAGCACCACGGTGGATTCCCGTGGCACTTAGCCTCACGCCTCAATTCCTTCCGGTGGCCTCCAGGGTCCAGATACCTGGTCTCGGCCACTGCTTCAGCCTCATCCCAGTCCACTCTGTCACTCTGGTCCCTTTGCTCCAGACTCTCAGGTGCTCTGCTCTGTGACTTCAGAACAGGTGTGTATTTTATTGACCTTCAAGCCCCTGATAGTGTCTTTCCAAGACCTTGTAACTGGTGCCATAAATCAATCTTTATTAATTGAATGAAAATTCTCTGACTTAAAATCGGAGTTTCAGACAAATGAATGGAGTATCACAAAAATCTAACCATCATGTTTTTGAAGGACCCATCCTGTTGCAACTTGGGGAGAACCATTTCTTTCCTTCTTTTTTTTAATTCTAGTTATTTTTCTTAGGTTCCTGCAACTTTAAGATAGCTGACATTTAGAAAAATAAGTGCATAAATCAGGCAAACCCACAGGTGGCATTGCTCTGGGAAAAATGCAGAAACTTAATTAGCATCTACACATTTTGATGGGGCCAAAAATATCAGGCTGCCAATTTCTCATGAATTCTTGTTCACGGCATTGCATTCAAGGACAGCATGTGTTTGATGAAGTAGCCTCCAAATCTAGTAACAATTTGCTTTAGAAACGCCCCCCTGGAGATCATCTGACAAACCAGGAATCATATGAGCAAGGGGCCCAATATCAGGCATATCAGGGCAATGCCAAAGAAGTCTGTACGGCTGACCTTCACACCCACTGATGACCTTAGCTAACACTTACTGGGTGCTTTTGAGGCACCAGGTTTTAATCCACGTGTTAGTTCATTTAACTATCAGAAAATCCTAAAAATAAGTACTCCGTGAGCTCCATTTTGTGGACAAGGAAACTGAGACACAGAGAGGTTGTATATCTTGCCCAAGGTCACACAGCCAGTACTTGGCAAATCTAGGATTTAAGACCAGCTGGTCCAATTCCAGAGCCTATATTTCCTATAACTACTTTAAAAAGCTTTACTACTTTTAATTTTGATATACCTTTGAAAATGACAGAAAAGTTGCGGGAATACATGAGACTCTTATATGCCTTCAGCCAGATCCACTGGTCCTTTATTTTGTCTCAGCTGCCTCGTTATCCTCTGTGAAGCGCAAATACATTGGTGTGTTCTGCTTCTCTGAACCATTGGGTTGAGACAGTTTCCCATGTAAACCTAACTACCATAGTGTGCATTTCCTAAGAATACTCTCCCACACAATCACAGAGCAGTCACTGAATTAGCATTGCTGCAACACTGCTCTCTAATCCATGGGCCGTATTCTCATCTCATCCATTACCTCGGCAATGGTTGTGAGATGCAGCCAAGAGCACGCATCGATCGGACTTGGTTGTCTTTAATCCAGAACTTTTTGTGCCCTTGACCGTGGAGCAGCCCCTTAGCCTTCCTTAGCGCTTCCCTGGTGCAGCTACTTTTTTGTAGCATGCTCCTAATCGTCCTCATAATCAGATTCGAGCTACGCATTCTTGGCAGGAAGACCAGAGCGACGCGCCCTGCACAGGACATCACCACAGGAGCCACAAGACATCCTTTGGGCCCAGCACGGACGATGTTGCCTTTGACCACCTGGGTAAGCTGTATCTGCCTAGTTCTCTGATGTAAAGCTACTTTGTCTCCACTTGTAATTAAAAAGTAATTTACATGGAGATACTTTGGGACTCTGCCCGCATGCTACTGCTTCTCATTGAACTTTCACCTGCTGCTTCAACATCCGTTGGTGGCTGACCACTGCGTGTTACTGCTTTTCTGTATGGAGGGCTAGTTTGCCAACTCAGCGGTGGAAACATGGCATCTGAGGGCAGGCAGTGCCCCGTGGGGATCGACAGCACAGTCTTTGGAGTCAAGCAGGCTGGAGCTCAAGTTCAGACACTAGAGCAGCTAATGACAATATCTTCCTGCAGAGAAAGGGTGGTAGCAAGGGGTGGATACATGACTTGATGTAGACAGAGTGCCTGGACCACAGAGGTGTCCGCGATAGCTCTGATTATCGCTGATGGAAAAAGCAGCCCCAAACGTCAGGGCTGGGCAGCCGTTGTAAGTTACCAAAATGTGCATGCCAGTTTCTGAGTGTCTGCCACGGCAGTGAGAGAATCCAGAACGGGGACCCCACATGAATGTACAAGTCACGGCCAGACAGTGTGGAGGGCTTGGTCGGACGGGCGCACAGTGTGCCAGGTGTGGGAGAAGCGATTTATTTCAGTGGGTAGATCAGGGAGGACTTCACAGAAGAGCTGGCAGCCTGCGGGCTTGTGGGACCGCCTCTCAAATCCTCTTTGTTACTTTGCTTTCTGCTGCATGCTTCGGGGGGCCACTCAGTGAGGGGAGCAGACCCCGGAGAACAAGTTCCTTGGCATGAGCGGCAGACTTGGGCCCTTTGCTCATAATACTGACTGAAATAAAGAGACTCGGAGACAAGGAGGTCAAATGTTGCTAACTTCACCCATAATCCTCCAAAAGGGGCCAAATGCCAAAAAAGCAAAAAGAATGAACTTCAACTGTGAAGGTGTCTTTGTGGGTGGAGCAGGAGGTTTTAGCTGCTGCTGGTTTGGAGCGAAATTTGGCAACATCTAGGCCCCGTCTGGGAGAGTCTGTCCCCGCAGCTCATCCGGCATTCCTTGATCTGTGATTGGCTGCTCTTGGTCACTCTGCTGGCCCCCGTTTCCCTCCGCTGTGGTCAGGGGGGTGGGACCTGCCCACATGGTGGCACAGAACAAGACCTTCCTTTCCCAGAAGTTGCCTAGAACAGATTACTTTCATGGTGAGGGTGGGCCAGGCGGTTTTCAGTAGCAGAGTCTTAGGTCCAAATGGGCTGGAAGAGGGAGACCAAAGCCCCTTCCACCCCAAGGTCACTTCCTCTTGACTGAATCATCCCCCTCAATCCTTTCTTGGTGGCCTGTCACAGAGGCTGTGAACCTGTGACACGTTGGGCAGGAGTGGCAAGGACCACAAAGCGACAGACGATTGAAATGGAGCTCGGCTGTGGCCCACGCACCGTCTGAGCCAGCTAGGGCTTTGAAAGGTTTCGGCCTTCGCCAAAGCCCCCTTTTAAAGGCCGTACTTGGGGAGCAGTTGCAGAGATGGAGAAATATGGGGATTTAACTTTCCCACGAAGCACCTTTGCCCAAGCTGTTCTAATGTTCTCCACTCAATACTTTCCAGAATGATCCACCAAAAAACACAGCTACACATTCCATTCACAACGACTGCTTTTGCCCCGCCCAGAGCTGCAACAGTCAGCCAAGCAACTTAATCTCTCAAAACAGAAATTGTTGTATCTCCTCCCCAAATGGGGAGAAGGCGCGTGGAGAAGACGGGCAAGATGTGTGCGCTTTTCAGAGGGAGGGAAGAGCTCATATTTTCTGAACACTTGTGCATTTCCAAAAGCAGCAGGGTCTGCCCCTCCACACCGTTAACACCAGGATGCCACCTTGCCCCTGAACCCGAGGTGCTCCGGTTGGGTTTTTTCCTACGGCAGAGCGAAGACAGGTGAGCCGTAATTTTGGAAGCAGAGGGGGACACCTTGCCTCTCGCCATAGATTGTGAGCCTGTTCAACAGAGAGCTGAGGCTGATTCATCTTTGGATGCTGGTTCCTAGCAGAGCCCCTGCTGCCCAAACGTTCAGTGAAAGGTTCATGAATTTAAAAAAAAAACCCCGAAAACCAGAACAGCTGACTCTTGTCCCTAATATACATCATTCTCCAGTCAGACAACCTTGTGTCCTACACGATCTGGGGTAATTTCCAGCTCAGATATCCCCCCGACCCACCGCACCAGTCTTTACAATTCACACCATTTTGCCATTGGGACGTGACCTGCTTTCAGGCTCGGCGAATGGGCACATTAGATCTCGAAAGCAGCAGTTTGTTTGCTTTTTCCTCTTTCCCAGGATCACAGATAATCGAATCAGGCTTATAGACACTCTCCCCATTCAAACTCAAGTTTGCACACACATTTGCAGTTTTGCAGTCAATTCTGGGAGCTGTCAGGCCCTCTGAAATGTCCATAAATGCCAAGATACAAATCGCTTCCAAAATGTTAATGCCCTAGCTTGTGTTTTGTTTTCCAAACCATGGAAGCCGATTCTGCTCCCAGCATGAATTTTCCTGAGTTGTACATTACGGAACAGATTAGTCTTTTCCTCGGCTGGATGTTTTCTAGCTGGGAGGTACGCAACTCGACCCCAGTTATAAAGCCTTAGCTGACGCAGGCTCACGGAAGGCGCCCGACTTCCATCCCGTCCGACAGGAAGGGGTGTGTAAATACACAGAACCAGAGAAGAGCCAAGTTGTGTGTATCACTAATTTTTAAAATGCTAATCCTTCTTTCAAAGACCCGTAGCTCTACCTTCTTATTTAAAAAAACAAAAACAAAGAGTTTTGGCTGCAGAGCCACGGTGCTTCTTAAAGCTTCCAAAGAGAACGTTTCTGATGAGAGATGACCCGGGGCCAGGGCGTCATCAACCTCCATGGCTGACGTCTCTGCTATGAGTTCCAGGAGCCGCTAATGGGGCCAACTGTTCAAGAAGGAAGGGAAAATGCAGAAAGCAAATGATCTCATGCACGGAGACCGTGGTGTGGGAATGCCCCACGCACCCGAAGAGAGGGCTGGATGGGTTTTACATAACACAGATGGACCGCTGGGAACACACTGGAAGTCCGCCGGTTCCAGAAGCCTGCTGGATCACCACCATCACTGAAGTGAATCTGCTGTCCCGGTCCTTATGGAGGACTTCTGAAAGGAAAATAGCAATGTTTGACAGGAGGCTGGGGGGTGGGCCAAACTTGCTCAGAATGGAATGTGATTTTAGCAAGCTTCCAAAATTCCAGATGTTCCTTGAAGCTTGTTGAAGAGATCCAGGCCTCGAGAGATGGAAACCAAGGCAGGAAAGCACACAGACAAGCAGCTGTCCCACGCGCAGTTCGGCTGAGCCCCAGACAGCCCTTTGCTCAAAGTCACCTGACCACGTCCTCAGCGAAACGCTGAGCTTAACGCCTTTGCCTTGAAGTCTTTGCACCTCCAAGAAACGTGCCCTATTGAACTGCCAGATGACAGTCAAACGTTCACAGTGAAACTTCAAGTTCTTGGCAAGTGCCAGTGGCCAGGCAGTTTTCTGCACCAAGTCTTTGCACCAGAAACTGTAATTCAAGTTCTTCTGGGCCCATTCCCCACCACTTTGAGAGGAAATGCCAATAGGAAGGAAGGGCACCCTTGGGAAACTAGAAGAAATAGCAGGAGGATGCTCAGGTTTCCAAATGGCAAGACCATGAACACTTGCAGTTGGGGAGCGAAGGCTACTCGGTTTCCGTTTGGCAGAGTCTAGGATGGGCTCGCTCACATTGGAGATGCTGCCCACCAGACCGTGAGAAGCTCCTGAACCGTGTGGGCTCCTGCACCCGCTGTCACGGTGTCTGAGTCAGCCGCTCGGGGCTGAGCCCAGGGTCTGCATTTCCAGCCAGTTACCCGGATGATTCCGGCAGAGGCGGCCGCCCATAGGCCACACTGTGCGAAACACTGACATCTACGTCCTTTGGGTCCTGTGTTTGGTCACTGAAACCACTACGTGGGGATGTGTTCCCAAGAATCCCAAGTCTGTGATGGAAGGAAAGGTACTCCGAAGAGCTCACCTTGAGGGGAAGCAGAGGGCCCAGGCATCCGGGTAAAGACATATCCGAAAGTGCCACAGCCTGTCTGCGCACTCTGCCTGTCCCCACCACATCACGGCCACCACTCACACAGCCCGGCCAGATCAGAGCCGACACCAAACCCAGTCTCACCACCTCCTTCCAACTCTAGCTGTTCACTCTGACCGGCAGGGCACGGCGGGGGTGACTCCTGGTGACCGAGAAGTAAGATGCATTTTTACATTTAGGTTCTATGGACTTATTACCTATTTGACCTTCACCCTAAGGGACCTCTGAGTAGCTATCTTTAAGCTTTTTTGGCAATCAGAGACTCCTCTGAGAACACCGTGGTCCCTCACTCCCCCCAGGTAATGGTACCTGAACACTGTAAGCGTCATTTGGCACCTGGTCTCACGGAATCCGACAGGAACCGTCGGCCAAATGCCCCTGGCAGAGCCGGGGGCCTAACCTCTAGTCGCACACTTCCTTTAACGTTACCAATTCCGCCCACCCAGCCTCTGGGCGACCTTGCCTGTTTCAGTGTCATTACTGTATGTCTCGAGTCTTCTTCGGGACTCTGAGGACGTTCACAAACCCCCACTTGAGGTTCTCACTTGCCTGTTGACCTTGGCTCACTTTCTCAGGTCCTTCCTCAGGGAAGACGAGAGACTTCATACCTTCTTCCATGGTATGGCTGGCACTGATTTGAGAATAAGGGACCATTTCCTTATGGACCTGTCTGCTCTCTCCAACACTTCCGTGTGACTCGAGAGACTTCACCTCCCAAATGCGTCATTTGTTACAACCACAGCATTGAGTTGGAAAGGTTTCAGGGGATGCCTGTCAGTTCTGAAATAGGCAAAGATACTATCAGTAAAAAATAGCCATGGTTTTCCTCTGTGCCGGTCCCATTTTTCCCCATTCATTTATGTGTGCGTCCATCACATGTCCAAGTGCCAGACCCCATGAGAGGCAGCAGGATACTGTGATGAAGGAGATCCTGGTCCTCATGAAGCTCACAGTCTAATTGGGAGAGAGAGACGATAAACAAGTATACAAATAAACAAGATTAGTGAGAAGTGCCGCAAAGAGGAAACAAGGAGATATAATAGGAAGGAAGGGACACCGGGGTTCTGACTTAGGAAGAGTAGTCAAGGATGGCCTCCTGGTGGAGGCGACGCCTCGGCTGAGACCCAGACGATAGGAAGAGATGCACCCTGGAAAGAAATGACTGTCTCACACTGGACTGATTCTCCACGTCTGGGATCTGGCCCATGCGACTGCCTGCCCAGTGTCTTCCACGAGGAGCAGGCCGATACGGTGGGGGTCTGCGGGGCGGCTGTGTGCAGTGCATGCCTCCTGCTGCTGGCGTCTGTCTCGTTTCTTCTGCTGACAGGCCTGTGAAGCATCAGGCCAAGTTTCCGACAGGAAGAGCAGTCTCGTCAAAGAGTGCAGCGGGCGCTCAGAGCTTGATGTGAGTCAGGGGAACGGACAGATCCCTGCAGGGTCAGGCTCGGGCACTCAGAACGGCTGTGCCGACACCACCCGGGGGCTGGCTCAGGGAGTGGCCATGCTCAGCCCTGTGGTGGAGGGGTCCTCCCCAAGCTGATGGGTGTGGAGTAAGGAGCAGGAAATCGGCAGGTCTGAGGCAGGGCCATGTGTCTACAGGGCCACTGGGCCACTGGTCGCTCGGGACTGAACCCTCCTCCGCTGACTCTGGCCAGCAGCTTCCACTGGCACCACTTCTCCGCTCAGCAGGCACAGCGAATGCAGCAGGACATGTGAATGCCAGGAGCGTCCACGTGACCATCATCCGTTAAGCCCAGCTGTGGGAACGGCCTGTGGGCTGAGGGTCGTAACCTTCCAGCCGCAGCTGTGAGGCTGAGCGCTCCATCCGAGACAGTCACGGATTCTTGTGTGGAAGCTTCACTGTCCCAACATGTGGATCTTATCAACGTCCCCCAAGGCTGACTCGGACACTGCGGAAAGGTGGCTTCTTTCCCAAGGCTCTGAGGCCACAAGCTTGCAGGGCAGGGCAGGTATGCAGCGGGATATAAACCTCCACGTCCACCTTCCCCTCCCCCAATCCATGTGACAGAGGCGTTCACAGGAGGGACGCGCACCAGAGATGCACCTCGATTTTATGAAATATCGAACGAATGTGTGGGAGAGATCCTTCCTGGCATCTCAAGAAAGGGTGTTGCAATGTCTGGCTATCGAACCTCCTGCATGTATGGCCAGCCCATCAGCTCCTCTCCACTGATGCAGCTGCCATGTTAGGGGTCAAGGCCATCAGCTCTAATCTAAGCCATGCTCCTCAGTGCAGCGAGGGGGACACTTGGAAAATACAAATCTGATAATGTTATTCTACCGCCTAAAACCCATTGAGCTTGGAATAAAACTCAAGTTTGTAATCCCTCAGGAACCTGTCCTGGACTACTTCTTAATCCCTCCCACCTCCCACCCTCCTTGCTCACCATGCTGCAAGCGCACGGGTGCCACTGCTCCCCCAGGACAACCACAAGCATGTTCCTGCCTCAGGACCTTTGCATATACAGATGTCTCTGCCAAGTACACCATTTCCTCTCTTCACAGGGTAGATTTCTTCTCAGCTCCAAAGTCCTCCAACTCCCCTCAAAGAGACCTTTCCTGACCATCACTCATAAAACCACCTCCTCACCCCTACCACTGCATTTCCTTCTTAACGCTCATGATAGACTCGATTGTAGTTTGGTGAGTATTTGCTCTCTTCCTGTTCGCCCTGCCCTGCTGACTTTGGGCTAGGCCATGTGACTTGTTTTGGCTATGAACTTCAGCAAATATGATCTGCGCAGAAGCTTTCAATATGTTCAGAAGGCCGGCTCTGACTTTCTTTTCACCATGAGAACTTGTCCGAAGTGCTGCTTGACCAAAGAGGATGAGTTGTGTGTTGTAAACCTGAACTTGACCTGTGGCCTGAGGCCAAGCCCAGCTGAAACCAGCAGGACCACATTAGCCCCGCAGACCGTGAGTAAGAAATAAACGCCTGCCATTGTAGGCCCCTGGGCTTTTGGAGTGGTTTGTTACGCAAGATCCTTCAGCAACAGTAGATTACAGGCAGGGTTTTATCACAGTCTAATTTTCTCTACTTAGTCTCGTTCCTTGTCCGTTTCTTCCACCAGGTTGTGAGCTCCAGGAAAGTAGGGGTCATGTTTGTATTTTCCGTCCTCTATGCCCTAAACTGAGGACAGTGCTTGGCATACAGCAGGAGCTCAATAAGCACTTGTTGAGTAGGATGAATACTTTGCAGCCCCCCCAACTACTCACTTGGGGTAGACAATAGAATTTGCTCTCCCTTTGGCACAAGCAGGCTGGAGGGCTTGTGATGAAGAGTGATAGCGAGAATCTTGAATTTACTCCCGTGTATTAAAAAGGAAAAGAGTCGATCGCTTGTGAACTCTGTCATGCGCAACTAATTACATGCCCTACACCCCCCACCATGGTCAGAGCCAGCGTTCACGTTTAATAAGACAAGGGGGAACTTGACGCCCGCCTCCACCCATTTCCGAACATTGGGGTCTGCACAGTGAAATGGCAGCAAGCAGATATCATGGGCTTCACGTGCCAGGTGTGTTTTTACACCTTTCCAAAATTTTAGTCTGCAAACTAAAAGCAGTCTGTGGAGTAATTAAGTGAAAATAAGAGGCATGGAGAACATACAGAGAGATACATAACAAAAGAACATTACAATGATGTGTGCATTAGGAGAGATAGTTCCTAAGTCTAAACTCATGAAGAAAAAGAACTACATTCCCTTAAATGGAATATTGCCCATCTTCAGCTTGGTCTGACGCATTGCTATGCATGAGGCATCTCGAATTTCATCAGGGGGAAGACAGACAGGAACGCAGGGGCAGGTCAATGAGTGACAAGGATACTGTGGCATTGGGGCTGATTTTTGGACAATTTACCAGGAAGTCCATATCAAATGGCCCCCTTTCCAGCAGAGCCCATTTTAACCCGTTTTCAGTTGGTTTCTCCTGTGTGCTGGCCATATCAATCTGCGCTACAGAGCAGCAACTGCCAGCCTCAACGTCACCACCCTCCAAGGTGACTCCGATAACTTGTCACTTAGAAGAAAGTCTTAACTTTGTACAAGACTTACATTTTTAATGCAAGTTCAAGCAAATTGAAGGCTATTCCTCTTATCGCTTGTTTTATAACGAGTAAGAGTGAAACAGGAGAGACAGAGTTGTAGCCAGTGACGGGGACAGGAGAGTGGGGGCCTGAGAGTGACCCCTGCAGGCGGGTGATGTGCGAGAAAGGCCTGTCACCAGGTCACCGCTGGGAGGATGAACCCCTGGGGTGGTGGGGGCCCTCTGAGCCCCGCAGCACTGCAGGCGGCTGTTCCTAACGTGCAGCTCTGGACAGTGAGACACCAACGGAGAGCCGCGCTTGCTTCTCCGACAGGAGAGGGTGACGTGCAGAAGCCAGCCCTGCTGCACTGTCCTGGCCTGGTGTCAACGCGATGCCGGCACGCAGCATGGCACTTCCCTTTTATCGAACGACACCTGGGGGAAGAGCCAGAGGACTGCAGGGTGCAGTCCTGACACAGAGGGGACACAGGACCCTGCTGGCAACTGCCCACCTCTGACCTCTCGCTAGAGGCAGACAAGTAAGCCCCTCGGTTTGGCCCTGGAGGCAGGTTTTACGTGTCTTGCAGATGAAATCACTGCTAATTGATATGACTAAGCCATAGGGCCTTTGCCTCTGGATGATTCCAACATGGCACGGCATGCCACACACACACGCATGCGCACACACCCACCCACACATGCACATGTATGCATACCCACACTCATCCATAAACACATGTGTACTGGTGTGCACGCACATGCCCAACACGTGTGCACACATACATATATACATGCGTGCACACACACATCACTGAGATTTTTTAATGCAATAGGGACACAACTCCTCCCCTAAGGATAACACGGAAAATCCCAGCCCCGCTTTATTCCCACGGACTGCACGTTGAAGCTGTGTGACCAGAACAAGGGTCATGCTTCGTGGTCACTGACAGAACGGGGGCTCGTGGGCTCCGAGTGCTGACCAGGAGCTCAGCACAGGCAGGGGCAGAGCTGGTCCTGGTACGGATGCGAACTCCTTCGGAACTCAGGTGGGGAGGCCTGCGCCGAGGCTGCGGAGCCCTGCAGCACTGGAGACACAGATGGACTCTGGCCGTGAGGTTGGGACCCAGACCAGCGCAGAGGATGCTTTCTTTCCCACTGCGTGCTCAAGCCTCCCCACGGAGGAGTGGAAAGAACTGCGCAGATTATCGGAGCACGTCCGCGACAGTGAGGGAAGGAGCTGGCCCGTCACCGCAGCACTTCCCTACGAAGTGGCCCACATGCACTGATGATGATGATGATGATGATGATGATGCTAATAGTTGCCATTCGCTGTCTTCTCTATGCCAGACCCACGCTCTCACTCACTCGTGCGCCCACGAGCACTAACAGCTGACTCTCACGGTCTCCCCCGAGCTTGGCGCTGTTTTAGGAGCCAGCGCTGCGTTAACCCATTTAACCCATGAACCCCTGCAAGGTAGCTGCTCTTGTTTTGCACTTTACGTGCAGGGAAGCCGAGGCACAGAGAAGCGGGCTGCCCAAGGCTAACCAGGCGGCAAGTGTCTGAGTCGGGACTCCAGCCTGGGCAACGCCTGGTGAAGAGCAGACGCCGATGCGCTGCGTGCCCGCAGGGACATGGGTGGGCCTGGACTCGGCGAGGGAGCATGAGAACGCCAGCAGAAGGAGCCTCGGGAGGAGCCCCGAGGAAGTGGGGTGATAGCTAACCAGTGTGTGGGGATGAACCAGGTAACATGCACGTGTCCTGAATGTGTGTGTGTGTGTGTGTTTGTGTGTCTATGGGTGTCTCTCTGTGTGGCATGTACCTGTGCGTGTCTCTGTATGCTTGCGTCTGTGTGCACAGGTGTGTTTGGTAGGGAAAGCCGGGAGGGTCTACGTTGTTGGCAAGGTATGGGCAGTGGAGGCAGCAAAAAACAAACAAACAAACTTCAAGAGGAAAGACAACTAACTGTGTATTTGAAAGACTAAAAATTATTGAAGACCAGCGTGCCTGCCCGGCTCAAGCATGGGGATGGGGGAGGTCACTGGGACCCAACAGCCACAGCTTTGCAGTCCCAATAAGGACATCCTGCTCCACCTCATGAGTTAAGTATCATTATCCTCATTTGATAGATGAGGAAACCGAGGCTCAGACAGGCTAGATAGCTTGTCAAAGGCCACCCAGCTGGCAGGTGGTTGAGGCTGAATAGAAGCCCAGGTCTCTCACACCAGTTTCCTCTCTGTCACGTGTGTGTCCAGGGCTCTGAAGGAAAGATCTGAACCAGGCTGGCCAAGGAGTTATGACTCCAGAGCACTGCCTATGACCTAGGCCCTCGGGTTGGGACAGAAAGGTCACCCCATGAAGAGTTCCTCATAAAGTGTGCATGGGGGAAATCCACCCAAGAGCCGGGGGTGTCAGCATTCGGTGTTCATGGTATTAGAATCTGCCTGGCCTGATTTTGCAGAGATGTAAAACCTGTACCCGGGCAGGGTCTCTGCAAGACCCACTTCCTGCCTCTCAGAGGGGGTCAGACAGACCTGGTGTGAATTCCAGATCCTTCTCTTACTGGCTGCCTGACCTGGGGTAAGTCACGAAACCTGTCTGCTCCTTGATGGCATCACCTGTAAAAGGGAAGAACAGCAGCAAGGATGCTGGGAGCTGTAAACCAAACAACGATCAGCAGGCTCTGGCCCAGTGCTGGGCGCACGGCGGGGGACCGACCGCCTGGGCAGAAGCTGTTGGTTTTGTGCAGTTGTGGTGAATCTCCAGGGGGTCTCAGATCCTTGGACAGAGAACCTGGAGCTCAAGGGCGTCTGTTCAATGAGTGGAGGGCAGGTCAATGACACATCCTCACGATGCCCAGGGACCCGTGGTGGTGGGGGCTTCTGCTTTCAAGATGCACTGGCAACACCCAGGCATGAAAACAAATTTGCATCATCCACAATGGCTCTGGAACACGGAATCTCAGACCCACAGGGGCAGTCAGGACCCCTGACTCTACTTCTCGGCACCCTTCAGGGCTGGAGAACTAGGCTGATGTTTCAGCTGCTCTGCTTAGCAGCTGGGCCCGATACTCAGATAAATGACAGAGTTGCTTTGAGACCCAGTTTCTTTGTTTTCGAAACTGGACTGACACTTTTAGGGTGGTGCGGGTCTCACAGAAGATGACCGGGTTCCACAGTGCCTGCCTCACAGCTGGCCCCATGAATATTCATTCGGCCTTTGTCCCTGCACCCTGCTGTCCCAGTGTCTCCCAGTGGCCACCAGGACCTGCTCATTCTGCCTAATGGTATTTAACTGCACAGCCCGTGGTGTTCCTCTGGCCTGGCTAAGCTGCCCTCAGTGCCACCCAGAACCCTCACTTCTGTCGGGGTGAAGGCGGAGGCCACGGTGTCTGCCCTGGTGATACTGGGGGGCTGGCAGGGAAGGGGGAGGGAGGAGACAGGTGCACAGGGGAGGCAGCAGCCGGATGCCCATTTGTCACCTGAGTCCGCGGCTGACGTGGGGAACGATGCCCCCTGGTGCACAGACACACAGAGAGAAGTGGAAAGGTGGGGAGGCAGGAGCCCCTTTATCACCCAGGGCCCACCGGCCTCTCCTCTTGAACCTCTGCAGGGGAGCGAGGCCGGGCAGGCCTGGCGGGCGGCTTCTGGAAAGTCGATACCCACAGGGAGGCCACACATCTGCCGCTGTATCCCTGTCTTTCCTCACTGGGCATTGGTCATTCCCACCGATCTGCATCCGCCCTCGGACTCTGCCCACTCTCTCATCTTGCAGCTCCTCCTCCTCCCAGCCTTCATGATGAACCAAAGCCCAGGAAGGGT